>DWEE01000616.1:0-16225 GCA_018245755.1 Parelbella macleannani | reverse complement strand
GCACTTAAAATAATTGGACAGTCCTCAGAGGAATTGACTTTTGTTGCAAATTAATCTTATACTAACAAACTGATAGTACATTTACAGTATAAGAATAATTTTACTATTTAACGGATCCTCAGGGGATTCCTATGTCCAGCAGTGGACATACACATGCTGATGATGATGATGTTACGACTAAAATGGGATTAGTATTTTTATTTAGGTTACTAGTAAACATCGTAAAGATTTTTTTGTAAAGTTTACTTACATGTGGATTTTTGATACGCACTCATTAACATACAAATTAATTTTATTTAGGTAATTCATCAAAATATATTTTCTTTTATGAGTATATATGTACGTGTTTCTGTCTTATTGTTAACAAATACGTAGTAAACGAAGCTATTGAAATATTTTGTTCGATTGTTTCCTCGTATAATCTTTCAACTTCTTTTATTATTTTACACTTTGCCTCCGGCCGCAAAAACGAATGTAATAAAAATTTATAACTGAAAACAATATAATAAAAATGCCAAAGTGACTAGATAGATATTAGTGCTATTTTTTTTCTGCGACAACTAATACAGTGCTAATTAGTAACAGAAATAGATGCAGTGGCCAGACTTCAACAAGCAAAGACTGGTAAAACTCCTGCAATCTTAAAATGATAAAAATTACTTCCTGATTATTTTCCTAAAATTTTATTTGCAAATAAATTTACTGATTATGAAAAAACATTTGAAAGTACAAAATAATACGTAATTTTAAAACCCACTATTTCGAATGCAGTTCGATGCGGAACCTTGCGTAGTTGAGAGCTCGTAAAGAGAGTTCCGCTCACTCTAGCGCGAATTTACAGCTCCCACGTAATTCACTTGTAACAGTTACCGCTCGATAAATCTGTAACTTTGCAAGTGGAGAAGAAAGAATGACTTTGATAATTGAATTACTTACACTTTTTTGACAACATTACGCTCGAGAGATTTACAAGAGAGATGTTTTCGAATGAACGATCTGTAACGGATCTTTTTATTGCGATATTTGTGTGTTTTGTGTTAGGCATTGATTGTGTTACATACTTTATTATAAAATACCACAGAATAAAACTAGTACCTAATCAATAATAGAAGATCAAACGAATCTGAGTCAGGATTACAAGCACCTACCCCGTATGTCGGGAAGGATACTGGGTAATGTGGGATTTACTCTGCACTAAAAACCCCCCCGGGGCTTTCTTCTGCGTTTATATGAGAATCTCGAAATTTCCAGGGGAACGTACTGGTGACGTCATAACTTCCCGTTACTACGACACCATGTGCCCCAATACATACCATCCTTCTTCCAGGGATTGCTAGCTGAACGGTTTGAGCTATCACTCTAGCCGTTCGTAAACCAGAAAGCCTCCTTTTAATCGCCTCTTACGACAGACAAGAGGTACCGTATCTTGTATTCTGGTCCCGCGCTACAATCTCTATCCTAACAAATCTTTTTATATACTTTGTAATTTAAATGCACGCAATTCAATGATATTCTACTGCTCTTACTTTACAGCCCATAAATATACTTGCGCCCATTCGAGTGTTTATTTATAACTCTCTCGTATATCTCTTGTTATTGCGCGATGAACCTGTTACTCCCACAAAAGCGACATTGTTGCAAGACACTCGTCTGGCAATTTATTCTAAAACAATACAATGAGGTAGTTTCAGAACTTCCCCCACTCTAGTATAAAACGTTGCCTTATGAGTTAATGACAGATATTTAACTGTAGTATAATAATTATTAGATGCACTAATCAAAGCGAAGATATGCTTGACAAAATTTACTCGATAGTGTATCTGTATACGTACAGATGCTTTATGTGTGACCGAACCCATTGGACGAATTATTTAAAAAATGTCCTTTTGCTTTTCCCCTTTATGTACATTCTCCGCCTCAATAGTTAGCTAACAAGCACAAAGCGCAGAAATGTAAACTTTTTACACAGGAAATTCTATTCAAAGCAAACTTTGGAATGTAATATATTGAAACTAATTTTAAACTCTCTATTAAAAATAACTAAGAGTCAAAATCGGTCATACACGATAAAAGATTAACATGAGTATCAGGCAATAAACATCATAAGAAAATTTTACTAATATCAATGTGGGAATTAGCAATAATATTGGGTGAAAAATAAATATTATATTACACTATTTATATGATATATAAGCTTGCCGCGAGATCTTCGAATTTGAAATCTGAATAAGTTTTCATTAGAACATTGAACCTAGCGAGTTGGCTCTAAGCCGTACTCTACTGTACAAGGCAACATCAAGAAGTGCGCCGTTTCTAAGTTACATGTATAAAAAATAACAAGGTGAGATTACCAAAGTTTTTCTGAAAATGTATTCTAATGTAAAAGAACATGCAAATAAAGAAAGTACGGTTGACCTCGTAAGTAAATTTAAACAAAACATAAACAACAACGCGAGGGAAGCACTCAAGACTTGACAAGAATGAGAAACTTTTCTTCGTTTCTTTACTTCCCTTAAACAAAATAATTTAAACAAAGACCGTAACCACGTAGTCGGAACACACCAAACTCACGAACTTGGGAAGTGTCGACTCATTTGTAAAAGAAAATCGCCACAATAGGGTCGTATAAAGATGAGTAAATGCCGTTGTCGGATGAAAATGGTAGAAATTGCGTTATAGTTGGAATAGGGTGGAATATCTCCTTTGTAAGTACATAATAATAGCATTGTGACTGGAGACAGATACTAATTTCAAATGTTGCTTTTGTATGAACAGCGGTTGACGAAACTAAACTTATGAAGGGTATGAGTAAGGTTTGGTTTCACCGGCAAAGAATTGAGAGTATACAATAGTTCTGAGATTTTTTGTTCTTTATTGAACAAGTATTATTGAGGTACATTCAGGAATAGAATAAGATAAGCATTGTATATTTTTTGTCAAACTTATGTATTATATTCGTAAATCTTTATGACCATCTCAAGTAGTGCTGTTTAGGAAATCAGCACTAAGTACTTGAGATGGTAGGAGGGAAGAATATAGGAATTTTAACGTTCCTTCCATTATTGAATAAGGGTTTCCATCTCTTCCGTAGATAAAAATTTTATTAATTAGCGTACTTTACATAATCAAAAACCAATTAATGACAAGATGTAAGAAGCGTAAAAAATGCATATAATTTGGCTAAGTTACAGAAGTATGCCAGAAATACATACTCAAATCTTAAAAAATCCCGGATTAAGAATCCCAGATTTTATATGATGTAGTTTTTGGTAATATTAACGACAGTCAAGTATTCAAGAGAGAGACAAAAAAGTCCAAGATTGGATCCCCAGATCAGGATAAAGGGGTTATCTAACTTAAAATTTCCATTAATAGCTGGGAATTTAGTTTTATGCCCGGTGGATTGCATAGGCTCATCCTATATTTCTTGAAAGGTATAACATAACTATTGAATCGTGTGAATGTACGACACTCCTCTGCCTACCCTCACAGGGAAATACAGACGTGATGTTATTTTACGTAGTTTCTCTTTGAACTTGTCAGTTTTATTAATAAATAGTTGCATGACGCTTACTCATAGATAATAAGACGAGAGCCTAAGTATCGCATTAAAGTACAATAGCGCGGGCACGAAATCGCCATGAGATATTGTCTGTTTTTCGTGTTTCATTTCTGTGGAAACCTTCAGGGACTGTTCGCGTGCTTCCGTATTTGTTCTTACATTTACACATGAAATATATATAGCGGATACAAAGTGCCTAAGAAATATTATTAATATCTTCAACAAATGGTAGAACGGCTTCTTAATATTCGTTATCGTGGCTTTAAATTTATTATTGTGAGTTACCTGAAAAAACGAACGAAACCAAGTTTTTGTTTCATCATCATCAAACTATCTTCATAGACTATTAAACATAGACCCCCTAGGGAGCGCCATGGCGCGTTGTCTTCAGCTCGCTACATGCAGCTTTTGCCTGCAGGCTTTCGCAAACCGATTAGTTACTTCAACCAATAAACAAATATGCTTACACGGTGACTGATCTTAGCATAGCCACAACTAGGTTAGTTATATGCAACAAATATGCAACATCACGTGACTAGCTCTTTAGTATTACATTATAATGTAATTATCCTTCGGTCTTTTTAATAAAATAAACATTCCAAGACAATATTTGAGAAACAATAATTAACTTTAACAATGAATTGTCCACGGAAACGAAAATGTTAAACGATTTAAAGTAAAGCGCCAAAAAGTGAATAACAACACCCCATTTTACAATTAGAAGCGGCGAACAAAAAAGTGATAAATCCTGCCAAGTCCTAAACAGCACAATAAAAATATATCTTTCTTGGTCAGGTTAAATCGTTGTGGGTAAATTTATTACAATCATGGGACGATAAACCCTTTCATTTTTGCACCCTCTTATTTTGTATAACTTTTCAATGGAAGAAAAGGAAAACGGCAAATTAAGAAGAAACAACTCTTGGTTCTGATGTTCAGCGGAATGAGTTTAAACATATGTATTTTTGTCATGATATCAACCCTCATCAAAGTAAAGCTTCTCCTAGATAGAGGTACTGATTAGCATATACCTAAACTTATAACTGATTTGATGTTGTATACATACATGTCTGTATATGTCAAGAGTAGCTATATGAAACGTATTTCGACCAAAATTTGATGACTTCACAAAATATGACTAAACATGAATAGCAGAGCAGACCCAAAGAAAAAATGACCTAGAAGAATATTTTTTGAAATAATAACGGTGGGGAAAAAACGAAATTATTCTCTAAATGGACTGTACGACTTTATTTTCGAGTTCGTTGCTTTTATCTATAATACCAATGATTGAATTGTTCAGCGGTGTGTAACTTTTTGATATACATGTCTGATTCAATCAGCCACAAATTATACGAGTAATGAAATCAGTTCTAGGATAAGATTACCAATTAATATGAAATAAATTATATGCAGAATTGCCGTAAACGAATTAACACACAAAGGTCTTGAGACAATGGACCATATTACAAAATAGTACAGTGAGTCATCATCATAATTATCGTCAACTCTTCGTAATTTCACTCTTGACACGGGTTTTCTCTCATCATAAGAAGGGAGAAGTAAAAGAAGAGGAGGAGAGGAAATGTAAATTGAGTATTAATTTCCATTTTTAAACGTAACAAAATTGAACCCCTTATCAATGATTAATATTTGACATGCCCTTTTGTCACCTATATTAATATGGACAGTGCGAATTCTAATATATTACACAGTAACTTAGAATATTATTCATGAACTTAAAACTGAGCAGGTGAATTGAATATCATATATTTTACATAAATTTTAGTCCACCGGTGATGAATTATTATATTTGTTGAATATAATTATATTTATAATTATAATTGATGGTACTCTCAAAAGTAAATAATTTCTACACATAACGTATATCGTTTAAATGTAAATGAAAGGTAAATCTTTTTCTTCTTCTCGTACCGTCTAGACTGCTGTCTGTCGACAGCCATTTAGCCTTGACATTTAACCTTGCTTAGGCAAGCATCGATGTACTTAATTGCTAATTACGACACCTGGATAACTCGGCAGGAGATCGGAGGATGTATTTTTTCTCCAATATGAATAAACGGTGAAATACTAAAGAAAAAAATATTTTTGGCGTTAACAAAACCAAGGCAGCAGCTCCACGATAATTATAATTACATTAGGCAAGTATTACATTGGTGACTAAATATATCTTGTAGATAATAAATTCGCGGTGAAGTTTCTCCCAGAAACATGCTATCAATTTATATGGTAACAAACCTAGTGGTCTTTATATGGAGTCGTTTCATCTCAAATGACCAACTCCATCCATAACCTTTGCGTAAAAACCTCACATAAAACGAAAACGTTAGTACGAACATTCTCATCGTTTTAACAGTTTATCTTCTATAAAAACTCCGATGTTATGACAATAATAAATTCGTTTTCTGTTCCCTCTTTGTGTCGACACATAAAAATGTGATGCTCTGAATAATAACCATTCAGATTCAATGTAATAAAAGCATTCTCTTGATGAAATCTTGAGGAAAGACATTAGAATAATTTTACTACTACTGAAATCACAGTTCGCGGTCTTCACATTTATCATCTATCTTGAGCTGACATTTATTCGTTTTTAAGTTCAGCTCTATAACATGCACATACATTCATACACATATTATACAATTATACATACATAGGTATATCATTTAGTTATAATTTTTTCATCAATTATAATTCGATGTGGACATTGCATATCTAACCATAAATCAAGAAAGTAAATCAGATATGAAAATTCAAATAACTTCCATGAAATCCAACATCCCTTGTGCTACGTAAGACGTACATTATAATTTAATTAAAAAGCAATCACATCTACCTGACTGCCGGCTGAATATCTTATTGGACTTAAATATTTAAAGAATGACGGACTTATTGCCTTTCTCCGCGAGAGGGCTCTTGAAGATTTTGGGAGCACTAAAAATATTATAGGTTCTATCTCTGACCAGAATTCACTTACCACAATCGACACAGTTACTTGACGTATAGCTTACGTGTTTCCAATAGCGAACTTTATGATATATCAAAAATAATAGATAATGTTGAATAATAAAAATATCATTCGATGAGTTTCAATCAAAAATATTAAAGTTAAAAATCAACTTACTGACTCTAAAATTGTTATCGATATAGATAGAAAACATATCACTTGTCTTTATTAATATCACTAAAAATTAAAAATTAATAATATCGATGGCACGACGATAGGAAGCACTGATAGCCTAATGGTTAATAATTCAGCCTCTCACTCCAGGGGTGATGGATTCAAATCCATGTCGCGGACCTCTATACAAAACTGCGTTTTCAGTTTAAATATCACTTGCTAAGGTGAAGGAAAACATCGTGACTAAACTTGCACACCTTAGAAATTATAAAAAAAATCTAGGGTGTGTGGCCAACCCGCACCTGAGCGCGTGGCAGACTACGGCCTTAACACAATATGAGAGGAGACCCATATTCCAACAGTGGAATGATAAATGGATCGATTATAATTTTTGTTTTATTTTTAATATCTATGGAGTTCAATAAAATTCTTAGAATTGATTCTTTGTAACGCTCCAATTCGTTCAATACAACATTACCGTGAGCAACTATCGCTGTAAATGATACAAGTGGCTTAAGCCGACTGTAGCAGGTTGATGTATAGCATTATATCACGATTCAATTTATACCCAGACGGTACGTCAGCAGGCACTTAAGACGTCTACGTGACGCGTACGGAATAGCACAAAATAATTTAACAAATCGATTTTGAACGAACCTAAAAGGATCCGCTAACTTGTTTAACAATAATGTACCTACAAGTATCCTATATATCTCGTTTAGGAAACGTTAATAACATTAAATGCTTTCGTTAATGTAAAAATTACATTGTTTCGTGCAGAAGTATGATAGAGCACAATTGAAAATGACGTTAATGCACAGTCGATGAACAGAAGAAAACAGCCTCTAAAATAAGGTAAATTATTTTTTAAATTTTGAATATAAAAGTAGTTAATGTGCGTTAACCATAAGAAATAGAGATATGCTATCATGGACTTTCTTGTAGTATTTTTGTAGATCTACAATTGTTTAGTACATTACTTTAGTGAATCTTTGCTGGTTTACGTGGCGCACATGAGTTTAGCTCTCAGCAGGCGAGATTTTTTACAACCGCACGAACTCTTCAACAGTAACCAATATATTTCAGTCAATTTACATAAAAACGTAATGTACTATTAACCTATGCCTTCCTCTTAAATCACATTGTTGACATTGTTTTATACTATGTAGTGATAACATGTATATATGAAAAGACTGACGAAGTTTTGAAAATGGTGATAGTATTTGAATAGCAATATCAACTACACGTCATATACAGATACTCACAATTCCATTGTTAGCTTAAAAAACTCGTGAAAAAAACTAAAATGGCGAAATCAATTATGTTTTTATTTATCATTCTACTGTTGGACGCCGGTATTTTCTTACAATGAAAAGGAACAACAGTTTATTTTTCAGCAACTTCATAGTCGTCAAGATGCAATTAGCTATATCTTTTAATAGAAGTAGCGACAGAGATCCATACATTCCGCTTGCTGTCGTAGAAGAGTCTGCTTCAGGTAGGGAATAATAATGTAAATACAAACTGTCATTTTAATAGACCCTACTTAAAAACCTTAATTATTAGAATTCACAATATCTACTGTAAAGAACATGTACTACTACATTGCCTACTCCGCGTATCTGTATGTCTCAGCTATTTTCAATGTTGAAGTCGGTCGAACTCTACGAGTAGAACAGGTATTCTGATTGCTAGAAAAGTGCCTCTGGAAAAGTAAAGCGCCGTCGTGAAACTTCCACGAAAACGATTTCTTAGTGATTTTATATAATTATATTAAAAACTTACTGGGTTTATTCCATCGATATGAATATTATATGTACAACGTGAAAAAAAAGAAAAGACTGGCCATGGATCAATCATATTTCTGTGATTAATATTTGTGTTTCAAACGCTTCAGTCGATACTGACATTGGCTTTGTAGATGATTGGAGTGAACTCGCAGTCCGGGGACAAGTGTTGGCCAGCCCCTTGATTACAAGCTGAAATTTTAGTAGAACTAAATTAACATGAACGAATTATAAAAAGATAATGTCTGTCAAGAGATATTTGAAAATTCATTTTGCGATTCACACATTTTGAACAAGTGATGTGAACGGTATTTTTACAGCTTGACGTCTTATATGAATACTTACATAATCTAAAATACCACACTTTCCAAATATTTCGCTACAGATTCGTTTTTATATTCAAAACATCTATCGTAAAAATATAAGGAATTTATACAGATTGCAACTCACATTTCAATATCCACTCGTTGCGGCAAAGTGGGGCTAGCAACAAGAGTATTCAAATATTCACAAGGCAGTCTCGAGTAGTGTTCGCGTAAGTAGAATCTACTTAAATTGAAAACTCGGACACTTTGCTGCGATTACTATTTGAGCACTTCGCTACAACCGCCGAAGTTGCTGCGTCTAGTAAAATTTCATACGATGACGTTTTTAACAAATACTTACTGAATGTGTAAATATTAGTATGTATGGTAACATAAGTATAAGCCAAGAAGAAATAGCAAAAAATAACTAACCAGATAATATAATATAACACACATTATTTTAACTTTAAATCAAATAAATGTGATTTCATAAGTAATAAGAGGCGAATAAAGAACGTTATATGTAACAGGACTGTTTTCATATTATAATAATGATAGGATATTTAAATATTTCTTTGTTTATTCCCTATCTATCCCCTATCTATCCCTATCTATCGTTTTGTACAAGCACTAATGATGTAGGTATCTATATTTTCTTAGCCGATGAAATTCTTTAGAAAACAAAGGCAGAAACAGTTGCTCATAAGCTTATAAAATTCGATTTTGCGTTGTACACTTCAAAAGCAAGCCTTTTAAACTAATAAAATTTTGAAAAAATTTGCTTTAAAATCTCGAATAAAAGATTCGCTTCAAAACAACCTGACACTTGTAAGTATGTTGGTATTTAAAACTAAATATTATAATTACGCGACTTTAAATGTTATGTGGGTATATTTATTATATTCCTTTGACGTTAAGCGTACCCTCTTAAATCTCCCGAAATCACTGCCGGTTGCGTGAAGGACGGGAATCTGACAGTTTGACTCGCCTTCAATCTATGGAGATGGATCGTCGTTATTGCTATTCCGGGGAGACAGGAAGATGTTTCGAAATTCAATTTCATCTTTCAATAGAACATTTTATTCATAAATGATATGTCTCCTGTCTATCTCATTTATTATATCCATTTGGAGCACTTCTTGTTGTTTTCTCTTGTGTATACAACAACGTGTCCGTTATCATTATTCTACTGTTATGTTGTGTTCGTGGGATGTATCGTGTACTTTATTCCAAGATGTTCCTTCCGACTGAATAAATAGCTCGGAATAATGTTGTATATTTTAACATATGAAAGATATAAACAGTTTTTAGATTAATATTGGGACCGAATTGGAGAGTAACATTGAAAAATATTGTCAATATCAGAATATGTGCAATCTGAACTAATTAAGTGATGAGTTTAGGCGCCTGGTGTTATTAAATAAAATATATATATATATATCAATGAAACTTATCATCACATATTCAGTGAATCGATAGAATATAAAGTTGGCAGCATGATGTACTTAGAGGATCACATTCGAGCGTAGAAGATACGGTAATGGAAAACATCGTAAGGTAAGCTGCATACCTTACGAGCTTTCTAAAATGTTCACTTAAGTTTACTAACGTATATTTGGCTAGTGTGGTAAAGTATTACCTTAAGCTTTGTCATTATCAGAAAAGACCCATGCCCCAGGTTGGCATAATAAAAGGGCTAATGATGATGAAGTTTTTCTGTAATAAGTAATTACTTAATGGATGGGTTCACTAGTATTTTATTGCCATTTGTTTCATGCAGAACATTAAAAAGCTCAAATATATAAATAACGTATGCTGATTGTTAGTTATGACCTACGCAAACCAGACTCTTTAGGCTCTGGGCTTTTTTAAACTGGACCTTTCCTTCGTCTTAGACTCACTCACTTGGCTCAGCTATATTACAGAAGTTTACAGGTTCCACAGGCAATAGAATGATGCAACTTCTAGAAAACCTAAAGTAGCCGACATTCCACTCCGAACGAGTAGACCGAAGTGCCAATAAAAAGACAACGTGGACCTACTAACTGATTGAAGTTGAACTAAAAAATTCTCGAGTGGCAACTACGCAGCGGTCGACGCATAGTAAGCCGGCTCATCACTAGATGGATTAACGATCTGGTTAGGTCTGTAGGAACTGGTGGATCCAAATAACAGAAGTGTGGCAGATTTGTGGCGAAGTTTTGGGAAGGCCTATCACCAGTAGTTGACTATAAACAGAATTACAAGTATAATGATTATACTTCGATTAAATATGTATTTGGTAACCACATACAATACATAATTTCTTGAATGTAGTAAATCATAACTGGTAGAACAAGTGCTTGTTCATAAATTAATTTGTCAAACTAAAATGCTTATTATATATCGCTTGGAAAGAAACATGCATTTTCAAGCTTGAACTACTTTCTTACAATCAAGTGTAATCAGTCAACCCGTATCCTTCGAATTTATTTCTTCAACTGTATATATTTCATTTTATCCAAGCATCCCCATAATTTAAAATAAACCAGGATATTTCATTATTATTCTCATGTGAACATGCATTTGTCTATATGTACCTTACATCATTTATGTCATAAGTAAAAAAATGATACACAGCCAAGTAAAAATACCAAAATACATTTTTTAATATGGTGACTGGGGGTATTTTGTTCATAATTAAAATTTAATGAAAGCACGATTAGTAATGAGTTGCAAACAAACGAGGTGATGGTAATATAATGTACTTATAAGCTATAGTCCAGAGGCTATACTCCTCTGAATTAATGAACACCTTTCATTCCTTAACTTCCCTTTTATGAAATGATTGGAATATATAACATTTGGATCTAGTTTGATTAACATTGAACACAACCGAGAAGAATTTAATACTGTCCCTGTATTATAAAACTTTATTGGAATCCCTACTACCGAGCAGTGAAAAAGAGTAATGGTCTAGGAAATAGAGGCGAATTTGAACGAAACATTTTTGTGCCTTTTGCTTTCAGTTATAAAGAATAGTTTCCCGTGCATAAGCGAATAGGGGAGTTAGAAAAGAATGGCTCTAAATAAACTAGTAACTGAGACACTGGTGAACGTGTGTTTTGTACAAAATATAGGCTAATTTTGCAACGTCAACGAAGTTTTATGTTTGTACAAAATTTTCATCTAAAACGAGTAGCACAGGTTCGTAGAGCAATACTGGTGGAAGCTTCTTCATATGTATTTAAATGCGAAAACGTTACTTAAACCAGGCGTTCCTTGAGATAAATAGAAACGCATACATACTAATTACATATTAAACGTAGAATGGAATCATATGTCATACCTCATACTATGAAACTTCAGACCAAAGTTCACTTAAAGGCTAACACATTTTATTTCTAACGAATAATTACTATGTTTTTATATTACTTTGTAATGAATTAACAATTGATTGCCGTTGGTCAAATGTTTGTAAATACAACTGCGAATCGAGAGGTCCTGGGTTCGATTCTCAGATGGGGTAATATTGCATTTTTGCAATTTATATTTTCTAGTAGAAATTTCTAGTAGTGACTCGGAGAATCGATTAGTACCCGCTGTATACTGGACATACGACTACGAGTGGTCGTGGACGACAGCATATACCGCACGGCAATAGGCTCATCACCTAATTCATGGTAGGAAGTAAGCGTCATAACCAGTGAAACATGGGACTGTACTTCAACTCCTTTGTCTACCTCTTCGGGGATTACAGGCGTAATGTTACGTTTAATTTTACGTTTTATAAATACATATGTATGTATAATGTATATAGTATTACAAAAACTGAAATCGAGTTAAAGTATTAAACGAGCTCAATTGTAGCAGACGAGTTAGTTCGATGTATCTGCAGCGTCAGAAATGCCGACGATGTATGTTTTATGTATGTTTGTACATTACGTTGAGATAAAAGTTTTCAAATTTGAATATGAATTTGCGGTTTTTTATTACCTAAAAGCTTTATCTCCCGATCGCGGCCAGAACAATTACCATAATTAACAATTTGGGAAAGACAAACTTAGGGGCGAGAATCCATCAACTTGTGAAGTTACTTCAAAAGCAATTATCGGACTTATAGGGGATGCGTGTAACAATCAAATCTAGCGGTTCTTATAGATGAATTAGTAACATTTGAAATATGTCAAGCGTTAGTAAACCTGGACCAGAATCGGTTGTATGTTACTATTCCTGTCTTGGAGTCTTTTTCTGCAAGCGGGAAGTCCCAATAAAATCCAGCTATTCTTATATATGAATTAGTAACACGTAAATACGTCAAGCGTTCGTAAATGTAAAGTATGGTTTAAATGTCACTGTTCCTGTCATAGAGACCATTTCTGCAAGCGGGAAGCCCCTGTATTGTCTACTCTATTGCTTCTTCTGCTCTAGTACACTTTAATGTGAGCAATAATTGTAAAGGAAACCTAAAGAAACAACAGTGTTAGATTAGAACAACCTGATATACAAGACTTCAAGGTTAGGAAATATTATTTCCATTGCCTTGACTTTTACTGTACAAAATGTAGCTGATTACTCAAATTATGTTAATATCGTTTCCTGTCTCGCTGTAATACAATAATTCCTTTAAGTGTAAACAAGCTAATTTTATGAAATTTACATTTTTCCCTATAAAAGTAATATTTAGCAACGAACAGATACTTTAATATTTTATCGCTCCTTTTATCTTCTAAACGGCGGTGGTGTTCAAATTACCATAATTAACAATTTGCCGAAGACAAACTTACGGGGGACAATCCATCAATTCCTAAGGGAACTTTCCAACCAATTATAGGACAGAAAGGGGACGCTTGTAACAGTTGAATCTGGCGGTTGTTCCAGCGAAATTAGAACGAGAATATTGTTCGAACGATCGATTGAACAATTTAAATCGATTATAATTCAAAGTTATACATACATAGTTAGTCCAATTTGTAATTGTAGTTAATATAATTCGCTTCGTTTCGCACTAAGCAATATTAAAATAGAAACTCTTAATAAGAAGGAAAAGAACTTTAAAAATCACATGTACATTGCAATTATTCGTTTTTCAGTTTCTAAAACAAATTAAATGACAATTACTGAATTAAGCAGAATATATCGCTACTAAAATAAATGTGACTATAGCTTAGTGACTGCGACTTCAGCCATGGAGATGAGTAGTTTTATTACTTTCAAGATGAAATTACAAGTTACTACAGAAGAATAATTTATATCATCCATAAAGTTTATATACATTAATAAGTTTAGAGTTAAAAATATGATTTAATTTATGGCATGCAGTACTTAGTCTTTAGTTTTAGAACTTTTTGAAGAAATAAAGACTATTATTATTGTAGGGTAACACGGGGTGTAAGTTTAAGTGTTTAAGCCTTGAATTATGTGAAATTGTCTCTAATTTTCAAAAGCCTTTTAGTAGCAAGAGTACTTAGCTAACATCGGTAGTATCGTTATGTATCTTAAATAATGATTTTTTTTTTAAATAGATACAACCTAATCATTATTATTATATACAGAAATCACTCTTTAAATGATTCCACTTTATATTATTGAAGAAAAAGTGCACTGGGCAAATGCAGGTCGATAAACGACTTTACATACTTCAAAAAACCCTAAGATGGGCAGGTTTCCCCTCAAAGGTTTCCTTTACGTTACACTAATGTTGAATGTTAAAGTAAGTTCTTTGTAATGAAAAACGTGGGCGCCAGAATTTGAACTCATAACCTGCCAAGTTCTTAAGATCCCACGCTTAAAATCTGAACCACTATGCAATCAGTGGTTAGGATTTATTTACGTTTTCTTACAAATTTTATAACAACTACATACTCGTAATTAGCAAAATTTGTTACAACATCTATAACTACAAATTCAACTATAAATCATATTTTATTCGCGATGACCTGAAACAAATTCATTGCTTCACCAACTGTTTACATCTTCTCCGAGTTACACAAAGGCAACATTATTTTTATGCTATAACGCGCTTAGTACAAATAAGCCGATAAAAAACGACCCAAGTTTATATCCAACGAAAACACTTTTCTCACAGTTGCCTGAATAAATCGTGCGAGAGGCCTTTTTTAACATTATAAATACAATCGCCAAATACCATGCCACTGAAGATCTTGAGCGAATGGAAGAGGCAACTGAACGTTGCTAAATATATATATTACCAAAGTGGCGAGACTAATTGTAACTAAATATAATATTCCCGTATCGGGACACCAGGGTGTCGTAAGAAACGACTAAAATGGCGCTGGCTGATCTACTTAGCCATCGATAAATGCTCTGCCCGTTTATGGCAAAACCGCAAACGGTGCGAGAAGCCGTGCTCTGCGATCGCGGACGGTATATTTAAATAGAAAGTAAATAGTATATTTGGAACAAACTCACACCGCAGAAGAACAGTCCTAGTTTCAAATTTATATTGAGGAAATAAGCACAAAGGGCGTACAAGCGTGGGTGTTTAATAAATATTGAAACTTTTTTCTTTAAAGGAATCAACCCATTTCTCAAATTTAGATGCGAATTAATACTTAAGAGTTTAGTTTATCAGCGAC
This sequence comes from Parelbella macleannani, assembly GCA_018245755.1. NCBI lineage: Eukaryota > Metazoa > Arthropoda > Insecta > Lepidoptera > Hesperiidae > Parelbella > Parelbella macleannani. Next base: position 851 of record DWEE01000616.1, on the reverse strand, counting down.
TACAAATTATATAACAGTCAATAATAGGCATTAATTACAGTCAATAATACGCATTATTATTATCGTCACTACCATCATCGGTTCGAATTCTGGGTTGGGTAGCAATTGTTGGATTTTGTAGATTCATTCTTAGATTTTCTAATAGAAGTTTTTATTAGTGGCTTAGAGCCTGCATCTGTGCCTGGTGTATGCCAATAAGCTCACTTACAGTTTCTATGCAGGAATGTATTACACCCCCTCTGCCTACTCCTTTGGGGATCACATGCGTGATATTACGTTTCACTTAGTCATCATCATCATTACTCCTTGCATCGTTTCTCTGTAGGACACGGGTTTCCTTACTGAATGATAAATTTTAAATTCAATGTCCGCCATGGCGTTATTTTAACATACATAAAATAATGGAATTTATATAACCATCAACGCTAATTAATTCCAGCCGTTTCTAGTACATTTAAGTCCAGGAAGAATACTAAATTACAAAGTATTTTATCCCCTTGCCTGATAAGTATCCGGGAATTCTTTTTAGACATTAATCATGTCTTTCCCTTTAGATTCATTGTTTTCTTTTCTGTCTCACACTGTAGTATGCTATTTAATTACAACTTTTCTCAGAAAAACATTAATCTGTTGCAGTGAGAACCGACGATCATTAACGATAGGTTTTCTATTTTACAACACTCTAAATCCTGTTCTGAGGTGGATTTGTATTCAACATTTATTTTGTCAATAAGAAAATCAGCTGAATAGGTAGGTAATTTTGTACGAGAGGCAATTTCGTTAGTAAAAGCCTTCAAATTATTAATTCACATTATTAATTTAATTAATGAAATATTTCAGCCAGTATAACA
>DWEE01000615.1:0-16227 GCA_018245755.1 Parelbella macleannani | reverse complement strand
CTTACGATCAACAGTCGCGTCTCCAACCACTCAGCCAACGTGGCGGTCACAAAAATTATATTCATAGTAGGTACGTATATTACGTAAACATATTGCATCGAATTATATACAAATTTTAATTTATATATTTATATACATTGTTACTTCGATAGTCAATGTCAATAGTACAAATGTCAATTTAGTAAAATGATTTAATTAAATGAAGTCGATTAATAAATTGTCAAGAAAAAATATTTAAAAAGTTACAATAATAAAAATGTCATAACAATAAATTCAACGTCATCGTCATCGTCATCAGCCTATCTTAGTCCACTGTTGGACATAGGCCTCTCCTAGTGAGCGCCATCGTGTCAATTATGACATAAATGTATATGTAAATAAAAAATTAAAATAACTGCCCTCAGTGTGCACGGCATTTTAACATTTCCAAGGATGTCATTTATTCATTAATGATAATAAGAATATTACTTGAAATACCAAAAAACACCTTACAAGTACGCACATTATAAATTTACGATTTGCCCCATCGTCAACTACGCGAGGCACATAAATACATTCCATCATAATTTCGGCGCGCAAAAATATAAACTATTCACACAAAACATTATTTCGTGTTTCGTAATGCAAGTCTCTACGATCCCGCGTATTGACAAGGCTTTTGACCTACCGTGGTGTCGAAGCAAACGATAAGAGAAAGAGATAGATTATATTTTTTACACACTCGTAGATGACTATTTGTGTAAAGAAATATTGATTATTTTTGATACAATCGCTTCATATTGCAATTCTAGAATATATATGTAGATTGTCGAATCGTTCTCTATCAGTTGGTTGATGTCAGCGAAAATTTGTATAATTTCAAAAGTATTGTAAAAATACCAAAAACTACGCTGAATATGATAAATATGTATATTATGATAAATATACAACGTAAAAATTTATTATGTGCAAGAAATCATATTTAAATAATACGTGAAACTGAATACGTCAGACCGCCATTTTGATATTTTAAAAAGATAGAAGATGGTTATAAAATTACACATCGTATCAAATAATTATTTAGTATGGCTATAAGCTATCAAAATAGAAATATTGACGGATAAAAACAATGACAATACTATTCGGATTTTGATGGATGCTGGTGCCGAGACAGATCCTGACTCTTGAGATAGAGATTAGATAATGGATCATTGAGCATTCGAAGTCTCCAAAGTGAAGATAAAGATGAATGTAGGAAGGTTAGGTCGGTAATATCGATATATTTAGAGGTCGAGAGCAACCAGTCTCTCTGCCTATACCATTAAGAACATGGCGATAAGATATAATAGTAATATCAAATCTGGCATCATTAATACCTTTAGCACACGCTACACATTTATATACCTAGTGTTCAATATAATTATATAGTCCCAAATCGCTTTACGGTCATGACTCAAACCACCGCGAATTGACCGTCCCGTTAATGAGATACTGACCGATACCGGGCAAAGGTCAGCTCTTGACTTTGAATGCATGGTGTTAATGCTAGGGTTGCCATTACCACCATAGTTACTACACCATAAGTTAATCTTTTGCATTGTTGCTAAAACGCTCAGCGAGAGAATTAAAATAAATTATATTATTTAATAGATTATTTGTGATCACGTATGTCAAATCAGCAGCAACATTGCTAACTTATTTGTGTGGAGTTTTAGCAATTACTTTTCATATTTACAGTTTTGTGTTAATTTTTATTTTTATATTTGAAAGTTGACAACCCTAGCTCTGATCGGTACTTTAACGATAGCGTACGTCTACTGAGCTATAAGGGTATTATTATAAACAATTTTCTAGTAGTTTGTGTGTCATGGGATATTGTGATGGGGTATGTAGGGTGCGATGGGCCAGGGCGCCGGGTTAGGTCAGCAGCTGATATTGCCAATGTGGGCCAGGTAACGTCTTAGCTGTTGAGGCGATAATACTTCATAGTGTCAGTATTCCGTATAGGTATGATAGTATTTATTAAGTGTAATATCGTTTTTTTGTTTTAATTTTGTGTTCTTATTTGATTTAAGTAGATGTACAGTGGATATTTAATTTATTACAATTAATTACGTATAATTGAGGAATAGCAATAAGTGTGTAGTCCTTCATCGTTAGTTCGTTCAGTGGTTTGCATTTTAATCCCTCGATTGGGGCTTGTGGGGTTCGATGGTTAGACCCACTTATGTAGGTCTGTACGAAATTGCTGTAATAGTTAACCATCACTTAATCTCACCTCACCATCACCATTTGCCAAAGTAAAGAAGGAACGATAAACGTGAAAATGAAGGAAAATCTTGTGAGGAAATCTGCCCTTTTTATGTCTCCGTGTGAAGTCTGAGAAGACATACTTAGAGAGGGTAGGAGACTGGCCTTAACCTGCTCATTAAGAAAGCAACAACGGAACTATGAAAGGTTTGACGATGAATTATTTTTTAATTACAATAATGTAAGTATCAATTGACGTTTTCGTTAAATAATATTAAATCTGAATTAATAAGGTTAAATTATAAATATACATAGCTATAGATTTCTTCTTAACCCTGAAATATCTACATAGCGACTTTATGGCTGTATTTTCACGATGGTGCAGACAGAGAAACGTAGTTCTTCCACTTTTTAGCATTGACTTTATACGCGGAATGGTACTACACTCCTTTGCCTACACCTTCGCGGATTATAGGCGTGATGCTGTTTTTTTTTTACTTCATACATATCATGTAACAGGGTGAGCCTGCCATGTATCGGGCACAAATCCAGACTCCATGCTACTACCGGGAATTACAATTTAGAAAAACCCCGTCATACTTTAAATAGTTAAAAGGGCTAACAAAAAGCAACTCACAACACGTACAAATAGTTCTGCATATCTCCAATGCAGTGTATAGGGCCCCGGCGTAACATTTTACGTATGACGCAAGTGAGAATTGACACGAGAATTTATTAAGCAATGTCACCTCACTGAATACTTGGATACAACAACTGTTTTATTCCTAGCGCTTAGGTTTCACAATATTACTATAGAAATATCTATGTGTATTTATTCTTCACTTACTTATATAGACAAGTAAATTAATAGTAATTATTTAATCTTTTTAACAATAATTAATTAATTAGTTTATTAATTTATCGACATATGTATGTTTCTTTTACGCAACAGTCGCAATTTTAATGTGTGCGGGCAGTTGTTCTATTATACATATATTTATATTATATTATTAAGGGTTGACCTTCTCACTCTAAGAAGAGATCAGTATTCCAACAGTGGAGTAATAAAGACAAGAACGATGGCTTCACGAGCTTCTGCCTACCTTATCAGCGAGTTTTGACCTATTTGGTTAAGTACAGAAGGAGAGATTGGTATATATAGCAGAAGTACATACCTACATCAAGTCTAGTTGGGAATCGGCGCTCTCAACCTACTCTTTCGGAGATATTGCGTGACATTATAATAATAAAAAGGATAAAGTAAACATTAAGATAATTACAATTAAAATCTATTTAACCTTAACAAAATAAAATTCAACATGTTATATTTTAATGTTTAATAATTTTAATAAATTAAATGTGTAAATTAATAATGAAAAGTAATTAATTGTTAACTGAATTTAAATTAATTTGTCATAATTTTTTATCACAAATAACATGGCATGGCAATCATTTACAAGAGGATTGGGCAGAGATTGAAAAATTTTTAAAATACGATCTTGGCCCATTTTTATTTTCAAGTCCCCATACAGATTTATTATGGGCACTGGACTTACTGTATTTAAGGACGTTTATGATTCAAACGAAATTTATTGAGCACTAATACTTCTAACTTTATTTGTCTATTTATCTTGACGAAGTCGACAATAATTAATACGTTTAGAAGAGAGCATTAAAATCAAATGTGAAAGGTATATCGTGGCGATCAAAAGGAAGTGGTTGAGATATCTAGCCTTATTTGTCTTAACAATTTTCCTATTTTTTTTTCCTACCTTGCAATTGCGAAAAATAATTTAAAAATATTGTATACTCTACAGTATAGTATAAATAAAGCGAATCGCTGTTTTCTAAGTGAAGTTGTTCAATATTGAATAAACGTTTTCTGTAGCTATTTTCAGTTACGACTGTGGTCGAAAGTTGATTGAATTTTATGAAACTCGCATATAGAGAACCATTGTGTTGCCACCTCTCGTGTGTTACGTCCATTGACATAGCTATGTGGTAACACTGTCAATTTTTTAACAATTTACAAACACAAAGATGTAATTTTGCAACATTTCCAAAAATATTTCATGGCTGTGGTTAAATGATGAACTATTATTCTATTGTTATGTATGTCAATAGATTGATTGGCAATATTGTTAAAATATTATCTTGCTATAAATCCCACACAGTTATTTCATCCCAAGCTAGGCACGCTTCTGTTGTGGTGAAAAGTTGTCTTATAGAGACATATTTTTATATATAGTTACGTTTCTAATAATAAAATAGTAAGGAGGACAAATATTAAAGAAAAATCAATTAATTATTACGTCAAGTTTCAGCCTCTTACTTCGGAGGTCCTATATTCGTATTGAACTTAGCAAAATTATGTAGATTTTAAGATTAAATATCAGTTGTTCCATCGACGAAGGAAAAGATCGCGAAAGTGAATATACACATCTTAAGGGCTCTTGATAATCATCTCCAAGGCGTGTTATGTCTACTAATTGCAACTTACAATTAGCCAACAAGCAGACTATACGTTATGCCTTTTCTCATTCTGAGAGGAGAATTAAAATTGTTAATATCTAATTTAAACAAGACAAGTAAAGTAGTTTACATTAGTAGAATTACTATCATTCTCATCAGTTTGTCCCAGTACACTGCTGGACATAGACCTTCTTTAATGAGCACCACCACTCCACGTCCTTGGCTTGCTGCATCCAGCTTCAGTCTACATGTAGCCTTCCATGGCTTCCAACAATAGTAACACAACAACCTTTTCTATCAACATATAGGTACATTTAGTCTTCGCTATTGCCTGCTTTCTATTTGCCATATATCCATTGACGTCATACGACCCCAAGTAAACGGCTGGGCGTATATTGATGTAACTTTACGACTATCGTAAAAGAAGACATACGCCCTCGTTGATCGTAAACCTGTTCAATACTAAGACATGTCTGTACGCCTCTGTGTCACTGTGCGTTTACTGTTTGAGTGATTACCGCATTGTAATAACGGTGGTAAATGCGTTCAATGAACAATGAATTGGCCCGTTGATCCAGTGTTTGGTGGAACTGACTATTGAGTCCAAGTGTCGTGGGTTTGTTTCCCACCCAGAATAAATATTTGTATACAATACAAGTATTTATGGACACAAGTATTTGTTCAGTGTCTGGATGTAAAAAATATTTATATAAGAATACATTCATATGTACATCTGTTTGTAGTTTCTCGGGCATCTGGTTACCATATACTTGCTCTCTAAATGCTTACTTAGGGATCCCGATCATACGGCCGTGTGTGGAGGTGTATCAAGATACATGTACTTATATTTATGAAATATTTTGATTTTCGTATAGAGTAAATATATTTTTCTATTAAACGTTCTGTGATTATCAATTTACATGATTAAAATATGTACCGGCTTAACTGACGTATGTTCTTTAAAATATCGGGATTAATTTAGGGACCTGTATTAGTTCCTTCTCCATGACCTCTCACCGATCACGGCGAGGAGATGGTGGAGAAAGTGTCATGACTTCAAATCTAATTTGATATGGAAATATTTTGTATTGTATTGTATTGTTATAAATCACCGGTCAGGCTTCGCTATTGTGGACATAATGGATTCTTTCAAAATGTATTGATCTGCGATGGTTTTAGTGACGTTTCTCCTCCTATGTTGCGAATATGTTTTGTATGTATAACTTTCTCTTGTAAAATATCGCTGTTATCCGCTCACATGCTCAGTACGTGGCTTCGAATCCGTTACAAATTGCCGGAGTCGGAGTAAAAAGGAATATATCTCAAAGAATTTACCATTTATAACAAATTAATATAATGATGACATAGTATTACGCCTGTATTTTCTCGAAGATATAAGCAAATTAGTGTAGTACGCTCCCAAGTTTTACCAGTAACTAAAACAATAAAAGAAATAAAAACAATATAAGATTAAATAGGTAAAAAGACAATAAGTTATATAATATAAGGATATATGTATAATAATAAAAATAATAAATAATAATAGACCCATTTGTCATTCCACTGTTGGAATATGGATCTCCTCTCATATTGAGAGGGTTAAGGCCGTATGTAAGGCTGTATGTATAATATATAAGTATAAAAGATTAAAAAGAAAAACAATCAAAAAGGGGAACAAAAAATATATAATTATTAAATGACAAGTTTAAATTATACACGTACATCATTAAAAATACAAATATATTCGTAGTCACAAAACGGAATAGACTAAAATTGGCGCGGCCAGCTTGAGCCCGCTGACAACAAGACCGCTGATTTTTAGTGTAACAGTATTATCCTTGACTGCATAAAAACTGTTCCCACAACAATCGCCCGCATAACGAGCGGGTCGATTATAATTTATCGATAATTACGTCGTGAGCTAACGGTGTTGTCGATATCGATGTCGGTTCGCGGAACCGGCATCACTAAACAACGTTCGCCCAATATGGCGTTCAATTATGGCGGTACGATTTTTGAAGGCAGGAACCGTTTATGATTGGGATAATATTATACATTCACCATAATATTATGGTATTTATATGTATAATTTCTGGTACTGTAGGTCGCTCTCCGAGCCGTTGGGCTGAAGAAGTCAAAAAGCGGGTGGTAGCGGCTGGATGAGATCTACGGAGGATCGAGTGTTGTGGCACACCTTGGAAAATGCATTTGTCCAGCAGTGAAACGTGACCTAATGATGATGATAAGCTCCTGTAATACGTTAAGCCTCTAACCATTAGTGTATGAAGAAAATGATGAATGTTTAATAAGCACGTCACGTCTGTAAGGATACAGAGACATTAGCCATAGTTGCGCCCTGCCTATCCCGCAAGGGACTTGGTGTGATGATATAATAATAACATATAAAACAGGTCTTATCGGAACGTAACAGCTCAACTAATACCGTTATGCAAGAGGTTTTATATAAAGCGGAAATAATAAAAATGAAAGCATGCATTTAAAATTTTTAAGTATATGGGATACTCCGTGAGAGGAGTTATTTATGAAGTCTGAGGCAGGGTGAGTTATATCTATCTTGATAATATAACCGTAAACATCATGAGTATTATTTAATTTTATCGGTACCTACTCATATATGTATATAAAATTGACATGTCTGTCTGTAAAATCAAAATATTAGCGTTTTAGCTTAGTCTTGTGGTCAAAAGCCGTTGTGCATTTGACCATAACACTACCTTGTTGATTTCTTCTGGGCTTCTGTCTTGAACAGGTACAACTCGATTATCAAATCTTTTATGGTACCATTATTGGTCTTCTGTCAGAAAAAAAGTGTATAGTCTGCCACGCTGACCGAGCTACCTTTGGCAGAGATTGTGGAATTTGGCCTTAGAGAACATTACGTAGAGCGTTAACGTATCAAGATAAGTTCTTTTCTAAACTTCTTTTTAAAGTTCTTTTCCATAACTGATATATATTTATAAGCTCTCACGTCAGATGTGCGCGCAAGTAATTAGTACCCAGATTCTGGGAGTAGGAGGCAGAAATGAAACCACTGCGCTATCACAGTTTTAGTAAAATTTCTGATGTATATCTTAAGTCTTATCACAATTCAAAGATCAAAGTATCAAAGTTCGATTGCATACGAGTGGTTCTAACTTAGTTGATAATGCTGGGAATCGACGTAAGTTTGTATTTGAACTTTCCTACTATTTGAGGTCAACATCAGATATCTATGAACACCAATGCTCACCATTGTATCAAGTGCGCTCAAAACATTGCAATAGAATATTTATTGTTATTATCGTTATACTATGGAGCATGATGTTTCACACTTTTTAGGGGGTAGTCAGGGAGCGCGAGCCAAACCTGTATCCTTATAGACCCGAGATGTCTTTTTCGTGGCTGTCACTAGGGATATGGCGTTATAATAAAAAGTAAATGGAAAAAAATAAAATTTAAAAGTGAAAAAGTTTATCCTCAGAAAGCCCTGAAGGCAAGGGATAATCTTCATTAACCTACTTTCGTCCACTTCTGGAGATAGACCTCTCCAATAGCCCGCCACTGAGCTCGATCTTCGGCTCGTCGCATCGAACTGCCACTTTGCGTATATCGTCACCCCACTTAGATGGAACGCGTAATACCCTACGTTTACTAAGACTATTGTTGGCTACCAACGAAACAATTTTCACCTGTAATTTACTTTATAACACCAATATGCAGAAACGCCCGTAGGAATAACACGAACGGTCACTCGTACGACGCGAGACCGCGCCCAGTCTAACTTAACTTGACATATCGTTTGTGATGCACCAGCGCCCCGAGGCTATGGACATGTTAAAATAAACCTCTTGAAGTACGTTTTCCACCAGCTACATCATTCCCTAAGGATTGTATTTAATAGTGGGTTACATGGAATTAATTAGTGGGGCGTGCTCCCCACGTCGTTCGCCTTTGAGTGATGTTAATGTACTAACTTGCACTTAGCGAACAGTTTCGCTTGCGTTGTTTATTTATTTATTTAACTTCAACTAAAACGGTATAAAAACGATTACATCAGTTAAAAATAGATATACATACATAGGAAAAAATTGCATTTGCTTAGATAGATCACGTTTTTTAAAATATTTTGTCATGTTTAATGCTAAATGTACTTACAGCGAGCAGTAGAATCCCATTAAATGAACGATTATTACCAGCTTGTATCCTAGAAATCTCAATCCTAAAATTTTACGCATTTATATACCACGATATGCAATAGAAATAAATTTACTTAAGGGCGCTATAAAAATAGTGTTTCCCTCAAGATATTCAAATGACACTACGCTTTGTCGACTTTTACACCGGCTACGTTAAAGTCGTAAATGATTTATCGAGTTCTAAATTTATCGATAGCTCGCTAACATGGAACAGCACTATCACGCGCGATAATGATGTGCACTATCGCTGGTATTTAAAGTTTTTTTCTATTGCTTTGCATTTATTTTTTATAGAAATCTGTACGTATTAAGATGGATTTTTCTTTTCTTTTACAATAAATATTTTTAAGTTCTAAAGTTTCTCTTATTATTAAATACGGCAAACATTTGTTTCTATATCCTAGGAATAGCTATTGTCGTATATTGGTTTTATAAATGATATCTGACATGAATTCGTTTTGACGTCTGACTTAAATGATACAGTGCTTACGTAACATTTGAAATGTATAAGCGCTACATTCTAATGCCTACACCTTCAGGGAAATACAGGCATGACATTATGTTATTTTCCCTAAAATACTTCTCACGGTCGATATCCTAACGTGATATTATAATAAAAATAATTTAAAACATAAAATTTCACACGAGAGTTAAATACGTGTAGAAATTGTATACCTACCTCATTAGGCGCGAAATGAATAAAACATGCGGCACTACCAGTTGGCGCCAACCCAATCCCCACATAATATTTATCGATAACTTTCACCGATTTAATATTCACAATACCAAGCACTAGTGATGATTTCTTCGTAAAAATATTAATATGGAAATTGTTGCAATAAATTTTTAATTTCCACTTTGAACTTTGAACTTTCCACTGTTTATGCGACGATGTTATAATAGTATCTAATATTATGTTGATGTATATTTATTTGTCCTTTATTGTTATTACCAAGGAACGGTTTACATGATAGGTAAATGGTAATTTTTACTCTAAACAAATTATTATTAAGATTATTATGAAGAAAGTGCAATGATAACTTTCTGTTATGATTTAAAATATTGGAAAACTTGTGGAAGGCATTGCAGCGGGGGGACTGCCGCAGATCAGACTTTAGACTCATATTTGACTTTAACATAAATGTTAGCCTTTGTGTCGAACTATGAACTAAATCACTCATTATATGAGGTTCAAATATGTTTAAAAACATACATACGCAATATTGTTTCTTTGAACTCTATTTACCCGTTATATAGAGGCAAGAAAGCGATGTGTTATTCAGGTTACCGTTTCCTCATGACATTTAAAATAATTAAAAAAGCCAAGCTGGGAACAAAAAGATACTTATTAATGTTGGAAATGTGTAACACATGGTGTAATAGTCTGTAACATTTCTCACTCATGGCGTTTTATTTTCTTTAGGAATTATATTTATTGTAGCGACAGAATCTAATTGTTATTGGAGTGTTAATATGCGACAATAGATGGCGTTGTAACCTATTTATGGTAAACTTGTGCCTACATATTTCCATTTTGGGTTTTTAATGCATTAAATATGTATATCAAAAAAGATGATTGTTATTTTAAACCAATTATATTCTTATAATTTATTAGTTTTACAAATAAATATGTACAATTATTTATTTCTTAAGCACGATATAATTACACAAAAATGACAAATTTTCATTTATCGGTCAAGTGCAATGTCACATGACACAACGATTTCTTTTTTTTTTCTTTAACACGGCACTGACATACTTTGGATAAATCTATCTGAACATTCTTTTTGTTTAAAACATACGAGTACAGCTGTCTATTAGAGTGATTAGTTCGTGATGAATTTGTACATTCAATTATCGAAGGCGAATAACTGAATTAATTATGTCACGCGCGATAGAAAATTATCACATGAGGAATTATTTTTTCTATAGAGGGTGTAATCATTAATAGCGGTAGTGATTTATATATTTTAGCAACGCTAAGCTAATGAAACATACTTACAGTCAGAACATTTCTTAGAGGTAACATTTCTGTGAGTATTCTTAACTCCAGGAAAAACATTTGTCCAATGTGGTCTCGGCATAAAATCATAATCAACTCTTTCATCGTTCCCCTGTTGGACACGGAACCCCTATCAGAATTAGAAGATTAAGCCCATAGTTTAGTCTGTTAAGTTGGCCAAGTTGGCGTATAAGCAAAATTTTCACACCTTAGAGGACATTATAAAAAATTCTATGGTGTACATAACGATGGAGAACTCTGGGATATATATTTACCTATATTTCCGCAATAGAGTGTATTTCTCCCAATTTAACCTATTACATTTTACATTTATACAGGTGTATTTACATATATTATAATCTGGTTCGTCACGTAACAACGCTACCCAGTTCAGTATCAGATAGCCGTGTGTGGGATGTGTCCAATGGTAACTATTGTTACATACTATTCGTCACAGAATATTGGATATTATCGTGAAACGGAATACAGAATATCTATGCTCTAAGTATCACCATACGCCCAGCACTCGTCTCTCAGTGCCGATACTAAATATATCTCAGCGTTGGATCTCGTAAGGTAATATAAGGTAATATTATTAGCTATCTCTTCTCCTTGGCCTTTTTTTTCTTTTTTCACGTCTCGCCGATACACGGCGAGATCGTAATATGACGAGTTTAATGACTATAAGCCTGTTTTAATAATAATAATAAAACAAAAAAATGCGTGCTTGTGCGTGTGTGCGAGCTGGGAAAGTGTGGTGCGTCGAGTGTATTGAGTTACGCCTTTTTTTGAGCTAGAGCGTTTCTGTCTAGTGTAGAGATGTTTTAGTTTCGTTTGACACGAACCTCAAGTAAAACAGTAGCCCAGAAATGTTTACTGCAAATAACTTACTGCAAATAACTTACTGCAAATATACAAATGATTAAAGTGTTATAGATATTCTTTTTCACATACAGACATAGAACAAATTCTTAAGCTTGTCACAAATTTTTGGTTTGGGTGGGAATCGAACCTATAAGCCCCAGCTCAATACTCAGGTGCACTTATAGCTGACCCCTCGGCCCAGCATGAGTTGGAACACACTAATCCATCCTAGGAACCTTACATTGACAGTGTATCGAGGAATATCCGTCCAGTACCCATAATTTTCAATCCTTTGCATCACAAAGACCGTAATTGTCATATTTCATTGATCGTCTAAAGTCTGACATTATTTTCCTATTCTTTTTATTACCCTATTTTAAGACTAAGACCATAGTCTACAATTCTGGTCTATTGGGGGTTTGCAAACTGCATACGCCTTAGGGAACATCGTTTAACATCTGTGATATTATGTGTTAATAGAATGGCAATGTCTGCAAAAGCCTTAAAGCAAAAATAGTATATAAAAGCCACATTAGAATATACGACCAACGCAATAATCGTCGAGCAAAACTTATGTCGCGTGTCTGACAACTAGTAGTGTAAACTGTTGTCTTTGACTGCATCATTTAAATATCACGTATTATGAAAATAATAGCCTAAAGTGCAAATATTGGAAACGTATATTCACGGCAAAAATAGGGTACATAAGCCACATAAGAACTTAATCGCATAATACAAAACTTTTAAGCAAAAGCCCTGTCGCCGTAGCCGAAATTGGCCTGGACGAAATCATCATCATCGTCATCACCATCATCACTACCATCATCATACAATTTATCAGTCGTCTAGTTACCGCAACTGTCCTTTTTACTTTACGATCAGGTGTCCGTGTGTAGAGATGTCCAGAGATATTATTGTTTATTGTTAATCCACTCACGCCTCAACGTTACGTGGATATGTGTAATGCGTATTCATGTTTCGTATTGCGAATTTATCAGTTGTCCGTTTATGGCTTGATGATCGAATCTTGCCTCAGAAATGGATTTCGCTACACCTATACACACCTGTACATATAATTATGATTTCAAACTGTCTGACTGCTTTCTAAAAGTTAGTGTATTTGCGATATTACACTCAAGTCACAAATGAGCGATATGTATTAATTCCTAACTGTGCGTCGATGTAGAGTTCATCAATCATCGTATCGTGCAACGTTTGGTCTATATAGTTCCCCATTCGAGTGTCCTTCTTTGTAGGTACCGACATAATTGTTCTTTGACAGATGGCAGCACTGTCGTGCAATTGGCAATATTATCGCCTAGCTGTAAGCTCCAGATTCGTTCATTTGACATGTTGGCGACATTATTGAGTTATATATTATATACATGGGGTATATATTTCACTTATTTACATATATGTTCATAGTTTTTTAGATGCCTGCCACAAATTTTCACCTTTACCAAGGTTTAGTTGGATTCTTCCAACTACTGGAAGGTGACTGGCTAGCTTCCAGTTCTACTATTGGGTAAAACAGTTTATATTTTGTGACTGAATAGTTTGTTTTTTTTTTTCATTCTTCTTCTCTCAAGTAAATAAATAGGTGAGAAGGAAGTTTGTTGTTTGGGTGTACAAAAACAATGTTGTTTACTCGACATTTAATGGGCAGGTCATTGAAGCTATGAGTGACCTTTTAGCATCAAGTAGCTGTTTGCTTGTATAACAGAAAAATATATTTGTTCTAGATATACAGCTATAGCAGCTAGAAGGACGCGCAAATGCGCTACCCAGTAATAACTTAACTGGTAACTTCTAGTAAGTAAGTATTTATGCAAACACCTATGACATTTCTGTCCGCAAAGCTCTATGGGTCGCGGTCTAAAGGAGACGCCTCTTACATCCGTTTTAAAACGTACCTAACAAACTCCACAACGCATTATCAAATTTGAGGGCCAAAATCATTATTATTATATCGTCTCACCCGATCTCTTACGGGATAGGCAGCATCCAGTGTCAAATAATTACGTTACTTAATGCTTCTGTCATATAAAGTTATTTATTGTGTTGTACAATATATGTACCTATGTACTTATAAGCAAATAACGTTACAATTCGAGACATGGATCATCCCTGACAGGGAAAAAGGTTTAAGCCTATGGCGAAAACTGAGTGTGGGCCTTTTCCATCGTAATAATTATATGTCTTCTCTTTTCTATGAATTTAAAGTGAAACTATCAACAGAATAAATGTATATGTTTTTTTCTTACTTTTTATCATGATGAATACCGAATACGGCGTGCATATATGAAGGGGCTGGTAAATGTGGAAGAAATACCGCAGGCCTACAAGAATAGATATTTGACACTCCGTGCTCTCTGCCTACCACATAAGGGACTTAGTGTGAATATATGGATGTATTATGAATTCTTACATTCGAAATAATAACAAAACAAAGGCAGTGTTCCACGGACAAATAACATGAGTCCCCTTAGTATTTATGTGCGTACATAGAAAATGCTTTTAATGAAACACAGTGATCTTTGACACCGCTGGTTATGTATATAGATTTGATATTTCGATGTACAGCCATTATATTGTACAAATCGTATGTATTGCGTGTTGGACACCTAGAATCCTATTAAAATTGGTAACTTAGTCAGCAATGTAATATTTATAGCACTTAATATTTATTGGATTAAAAGGTCCTTGAATGTGTCCATAACAAAATAAAAAAAGAAAATTAAAGTATTATCATAATAAGTTGTCCATAGACGGTGCATCGTAAACAGAGTACGCACTCCACTCCACTCACTTTATTCTGCTATTCTGCTACGGTAGAAACTACCAATCCCATAGCAAACGTTAATATTATGAGAAGAAAAAAAAAGAATGTGAACAAAATAAAACCTTTCCCATTAATGCTCAAGAGTAGTAAAATTAAAAAACACAACGTACCGTTACGCTTTTGATCCCCGAAGAGGTAGGCAGAGGAGTCTAGAACACTCCCACATGTCACATGGAATAGGTGGTGAGCCTATTGCTATACCACGGGCATAGATCCTATAAAATATCAAGTGTAAATAGTAGATACAATAAAATCAATGAGCACTGGACAGTAGTGACCACTTACAACCAGATGTCATGAAATATACAAAGTAACAACAAATTAAAAATAAAGCTACAGAAAAACCAGTCGCGTTTAACACAATGACATATCGTTTCCGATACGCTAGCGCCACTGAGCAATAAACTCTAACCATTTAGTGCCTCGTGACTAGTTCTAAGTACGCTCATATTCCCAACATGCGTTAGCAAATGTAGTAAATTACTCAAGTCGCTAAGAAATAGTTAAAAAAGGAACACAAACGAGAGGATATTAACAGTTCAGTAAGTTTTGATGCAAATTTTAATTAGTTGGCCGCAAAATAAACAACTGTGCAATCATGGGCGCATGTTGCTTATATTTCTTTTCATTTTTTAACTCCCATAGTTAGCGTTCATTGTTGCTATAAAAAAACCTTAAATTTCCATATTTATCCCTACACTATTAAGAAATGATGTCTTTTTGGCTGAAATAAATGTAGTTAGTATATTCGACGGTAGATTCTATGTTGGATATTAAATTTTATCAATATTAGCTAGTTATAACTGGATTTTTCCTGTCTTTTCTTACATACAAAGATAATAGACATGCCATGATGTGGATGGATTTCTGGAGAACGTCACCAGGTCGAGCAGGTAGTTTGTTGGATAATAAAAAAATAATAAAGAAACATTAGATGTAATTAATAAAAGACGGAATAAAGATCATATTACATGTATTTTAAAAATGTTTTTAAATACATAAGGCTATCATTATCATCGATACCTATTGTCGTTCTCTGGACATAGATTTCCTCTTGGAAATACGAAAAATATGTATTTTTTTCTTTCAACCATTTTTTCATTTCACTGTTGGAATATTGGTTCTCCTCTGTATATACCTATATATTTTCGGAAAAAATAATGTATGCGGAACAGTCGCGAAGAAACCCAACTTTCGTTTTGCGAGATTCTTTTTTAATAGAACTCTGAATTTCATATTATAAGCCTGCAATAAAATGGGTATGGTACTATACTCTCCACGTTTTTTACGACTTTGGCCTTTATAACTTTTAATTTTGGAAAAAAAATAATTGTAAAGCATCAAATTGAATTATATTTTAATGAATTAAAATTTTGAATAAATTATGATAAATAAATGTCTTTAATTTAATAAGAAAAATTAAATTCCAAGACATTTAATTTTTTTTATTAAATGTCTTGGAACTGCCCACAGGACGATCTGAGCCTAAAATTGTAAAAAGTATGTTATGGTTAAATAACGGTTAAATTTAATGTGGTTCAACGACGGCTAATACATTAACATCGAGCCTGTACGCACAGGTCCAGATTGCGAGTCACTACTAGAAATTCTAAATTAGAAAT
>DWEE01000614.1:0-16232 GCA_018245755.1 Parelbella macleannani | reverse complement strand
CTGACAACCGTTGGGGAAGATTGGTCACCCAGTGGCCACCACGTCTCGGCAAGTTGAGCGTAGGTCGCCCTCCTACCAGATGGTCCTTATTATTATAATAAAGAATTATCATAATCATTAAAATGTTCACTTTATATAAGACATAATTATGACTAATTTCATTCAAATTTATTTCATCAAACCACGAGTTAATTACTATATCATCATCATTAACACGACAATTAAATATACCTTCATTAGACGCGTTATCGTTATTATAATTAATGAAAACCGAAAACATTAAAAATGAAATATAGTCAGACATATAGCTACTTTATTTAATAAATAATAGTAATTAGGAAGTTAGAACAAAGCGTTATTAACATAGAACGTAGTTAAGGATTTGCGCTACAATAATTTATGTATATATCGTAAAAGCTTAAAACTATATCCAAAAATTACACAATTATTATGTTGCAATTAATTTTAATGTTAGCATAGATTGTGTGTAACGATAACAATAATAAAATAATGAAAAGGTTGAGTTAAGAGTTCCTTCAACAGACGATCACTTATTTACTTTATTAAAAGTAGAAGAGGCAAAAATGGCTGCCAGGACCGTTGGAAGTAGAAAACTTTAATCTCTGCCTACTCCTACAGGAACAGACATGAGCATATGTATGTTTATGTAAAACTAGCTAGCACCACACTATTAAAAGACCCGTGATATATTCATGGCCATAACATATTAATCGTCTTGACACAATCATGTGTGTAGTATAATTATATCGATAAATTTCAAGATTCAGATCCATATTTCAAAATCACTACAAATAGCTTATCATGTTTTTACACTTTCTATGTAATCGTTAAACATAAATTTAAATTAAATCTTGATGCAGGTTTGTAAATCAAAGTCTTCTTTAGAAATAACCGTATACTTATTTAAAATGCTATTAATCTGTGAGATGGATACTTGCTCGACTGGACAAGGTCATTTTTTGAGGACTCTACTGAGTGACGGTTATTTAAATTAATAATTATCGGATCAGTCCAAAAGCATGGTAAGGGGGATATGAAGAAATACATACTACATAATATGTAGATATTATTGGCTTTTGGTTGGGTAAATTCCTATCACGGATTTTAAACGATTTTCTTACTTTACAGACAACGAAAGACATCGAACAGGCTCGACTGTTCTTCTATATCATAAAGATCAAAAAACATGAATTATTTTGTTTTAGAAGGTTAAAAGATAACAGGAACACTAAAACAAAAACGGAAATATTAACAATAACATATTCATATATAACACAACATTTTATTTTAATACCAATTTCGTCTTAGCAAATATATTACTACTTTCAGTTGGTTTCGTAACCGTTTTCTTAAAAACACACGGACATTTGTCAAGCTGTGGACAGCTAAGTCATTCATCACTTTCCATACTGGCCACTTGACTTGTCAAAGGAACGTTACCAGGCTTTACAGCGGCTTCTTGCTCATTGTTATTAGCTTCACCAGTTGATACCACTGCTTCTTTATGATGAACGCCGAAATATAATGGAGTAGCGAACTAGCAATGGACGGTATCACAAATTGACGTTGTCATATCGTTTCCAGTAAGGTTTTCAGCTTAACGATCGGGGGTGGCTTTGCCGTTACTTTCGGCACCAATTTTTTACACTCGGTCGGCTTTTGATTGATGACTGAAAGGTGTACGGTAATTAGGTGGACAATTAGCGGAGTCTTTGTTTTTCGTTTCTCTCATCACAAAAATTCAGATTCCTTTTTTTTATTACTTGCCTTTTTGGCATGGATATGTTCTGTTCCGCGTATATTATTTAGGTTTAATTTTATTTTTACAGACCTCGTAAGGCTTGTTAATTACGCTGTCGGTGGTGAAGGTGTGAAATTTTTATCCAATTTTGTATTTAAGAGTGAAGAACTTAATTTTATTTAAGTAACAGATGGTTACGTTAAGTAATGTGGTCAGTGCGCATCGTTTCTGGATTTCATTTTGCTTACAAATTGTTTTCAATGCGTTTCAGGAAACGGATTATTTTAAATACATCAACCAATTTAAAAACATATATGATAAAGATCTTATATAGTTTTCTGTTCCGTGTTTTTTAAATCGTATATTGACTAATAGATGGGAATACGTACCCTATTAATTTCCATTTCATCCTCCATCTGCTTATGTCATTTCCATTTCAAAAAACTTCGATAAACTATACACACCCATGTTTGTTGTTTTACTTGAAACCAATTTTAATTAAATGCTATTTTACTTTTACTTTATAATACCATTGCAGGCACATCAATTTTTATACATGTTTCGGCTAAAACTTGTCAATATTGCGGCCGTATGTACATTTCTTATAACTTTGTCCGCATTTGGTGTACCTTACCTATACTTATAAATTTTTCCCATTTTGTTATACCTACTTACATTAGTCCAGAGACACGTGCTTGTAGAAACGATCAATTTCTAAATTCCCATGAATCATACTATTGCATATATGCCCAAATATATAACAGGTCGGTGCGAAGTTGCAAAACACGCTTAAACAGTTACACAATAACATACATTAATAGCTGAACTATAAACGATAATACTGTGGTATTAAATACGAAACGTGTCTGTCTGTATATGGCAATTACGCTGTCGTTTACAACATTAACTTAAAAACCTAATACGCAATGATTAATGACTGCCGTCATCCGTTACACTTGACGGCGATCTGAACTGGCTTCTTCCTGCGGTGCTCAGTTCTTCGTTTTTTTTTTTAACATAAGACTTTTGGAACTTATAGTAACACGTGTCAGTATTTGTACTGGCATAATGGTTGATTGATGTATATTTAATGTCTACAACAGACAAGAGATTAAATGGGACCGTAAAAAAATTCATTTCGTATAAATTTTTTAAACATCCATCCCTTTGTTCATTAATCAGTTCGTTCATTCCGAGATGTCCAGCAAGTATACTTGTGTATGATGTTGGTAGTTCCGCTTTTATTAATAATAATAAAGAAAAAATAACAATAGCATGGTTGCCATGTACATCATCAGTTCAAACCAAACTAAAAAAACATAAAAAGTAACTAAAAGACAAAATGATTGAAATATTCCTAAATGTATTTATATTTAAGCGCAACCATGCCACTCAAGTTTCTACGGGAGCATCCTTATATGCCTTAAATTTTAATTATTATTAAGCACAAAGTCATTAGAACTAAAGCAAAATTTAACACAAACTAAGAAGTATAAAGTATCTTTTTACAGAAATTAATCGCTTTAAATAAAAAAAATCTACATGTGTTGGTTACCAACAATTTGCTGTAACTTAATTACTGTTTCCCGCCGTGGATAAGTACGTCCGCCTGTGTAGCTGTCAAGGAAAACATCTTAATTGCAAAGTGGATGTCTGCCTGTTTAAAACGCTGTACCGAAAGTAATGACGTCACTTCCAATATAAATACCGGTAACAACAGGTATAAGCCAGTATAAACCGGTAACTTAAATAAACTTCAAAATTGACTATCGCTTAAACACATATTGCTATCTTATTATCAGTTATCATTATTATCAGTTAATTAAGGACATAATAATCGATGATTAAATTGTAATCAAACATAAAGCCCCTTTCACATTTACCACCGTTACGTCATCAGTTTACGCGACAAAAATGTCGCAAGAATACGTTATGAGCAGTCGAAAGACGCAACAAGCTGCTAATGTGACCACTTTTTGGCTCAAATCGGGACTGTGAATTGCATTACAAGACGATATTTACAAGTATCTCGACTTTTGGATTCGTATCTTAAATCCTTGTCAGAGGGATCTGCTTTAAGCGTTCTTGGAAATAAAAACCAGTGTAATATAAGTGCATTGTAGATAAAATATACATGGGGTTTTTGTTTTCAAATTGATTTGACACTTATCTTTTCCCATCACGTATTTGCTTGTACGAATCAGTAATTAATGTGAATAATTGATATTGACACTGGACAGTCCTGTTGGTAACGGACATTTCGGGCCACATTAAGTATGAATAATGCAACTACACGGGGCGGAGCGCGATAAATAACGATTATAATTTTATCGCGTCGCCGATAAATCGAGCTATCGAGCTGTAGAGGTGCAAGCCGTTGTGGGTGTTGGTAATTTTCCTTTTGTATACACGACATACAGATCTGAAGGATGGCTAACTTCTTGACGAGCACCTGGCACAATTGTTAA
Source organism: Parelbella macleannani (assembly GCA_018245755.1). Lineage (NCBI taxonomy): Eukaryota > Metazoa > Arthropoda > Insecta > Lepidoptera > Hesperiidae > Parelbella > Parelbella macleannani. The sequence continues at coordinate 12,002 of DWEE01000614.1, read as the reverse complement.
GTGAAAAGTCTCTGATCCGTTAAAAGCTTGGACATTCTCACTGGCATAACCGCGCGTAGCCTTGACGTAGTTCAATGCGTCAATTTCTTAAAACATATTTGCAATAATAGATTCAGGCACAACATTGAGTAAAAACGTAATTGTTAAATTAGAAAAACACGCGATAGATAAAAATCTGTAACAGTATAGACAAAGATGTCCGCTTGTCTATATTTTTATTCAGTCTCATTGCAGGACATCACGCGCTCCTAGTAAAACTGATATGATATATTAACTTTACTTGAAAACTTTACAAACCACTCCAGACCAAAATAATAAATACGTGCATTGGTAATAATACATATATTTACATGTTTATATTCACTAATATCGTTTCTAAATATTAAAACAATTTCGGTTTGACATCAATGGAAACGAAGCTTAAGTAAAACACATATAAAGGGAAAAAATTTAGGTACGAGAATCTAATAAGATTCATATACTAACAAGAAACTGGTGATTAAAACGAACATAGGAAACTGTTCTCCAAACTGATAGGCCGTGAGTTGGTATCAACCTTTTACATCAAAATGGTTGAGTTTTTGCTCAATACTTGCAGAATTTACGGCACCCACTCATAGATTTATGAGTGACGGAATCAAGAATGCAATTTAATCGCTTATTAATTTCTTTAGTAAGGCCTATTTTGGCTTATTTTAATATCTTTCGATCGTATTTAATTTATTACACGCGGGATATTGCTTAACAGTAATAATATTATAAACTTGTTATTCCCCAGTCCTGGGAAAAATTACATAGTACCTATCGTTCTACCCTCTATTCAGGACTCGCATACATTTTCGAATGACGTATTATAACGATCGAATATGTGGCGCCATCTATAATTACAAAACAGAAGGAAGAGCGAGAAAACAAGCAATTTTATTAAATAAGTACGAAAGTAAACGAGCATAGTAGGAATTTGAGACATGTTATATAGTTATACAAGTCTTGTTAAACTCTTAGCGACTTATTATCTTAGAGATTAAATTACCTGCCTACTAATTCTTGAAGCCAAATCTTTGCATCGCTTTTTAAAAATATTGCATACACCATCTCATGTGGCATTTGGCACAGATAAAGATTATTATATAGAGAAGAATTGCAATGCCCCATATTTAAATAAAACAAAATGCAGTTAAATTAAAAAATATGTATATTTGTTATTTGTATTGTAACGACATTAATCTAAGTAAAATAAAATTGTAACTGTCAATGCTAATCACTGACGAGTCTGTCTTCAGGCAACAGTACAGAGCAGATATACAGAGGCATAATCTTTTATGCAAGGCCTCTATAAAGTTTAAAATTAAAAATGTAATAAAAGACAGTTGAATTTTTTGCAATACTAAACCACTGTTTGGCCTTATGTCACAAACCCGTGCTCAAATAAAAAAATTAACAAATCCCAAAGAATTAAATAAAACACATAGATAATAAAACTAAAACTAATTGAACATTTTCACACCTACACAGCGTGATAGTTAATGATAGTCGAGTAGTGTAACGCGTAATGATAACGACTGACTAACATATTCTTATAAAAAGTGTCGTTTACTCAACCTACCTAATTGGAAGAGCAGCGAGTGGTAGGCAGAAAGAAATAAAACAATTGTGAATAAATTAATTATTAGTAACCAAGTAAGTAGGCAAGGAAACTACTGCTGTCTTATTATGTATGCACAAGGGGTCTATACACACTGACTGGATTAGGAGCGGTGACAGAAATCAATATAACACAAGGCGCCATTTTGAAAAGGAAATTTTTTAATGATTCTCGGCAAAGTACAATAATATCATATGAACTAAATCGCGGTCCAGGACTTCTCACTGCTAAATATAATTCATATTACAACAACATCCAACTGCCAGTTAGGGCAGCTCTTGGATTTTTTCACGAGATTCTTGAAATGCGGGTCAGGTAAGACACAGAAGTAGTTAGAACAGCTCTTTAGAAAACGATACTAAATGAAAACATGGACACCTTTATGTAAATCCATCAGCGAAGATTCATTCAAACTTTTTACACTTAAGTTAATGAAATCTAGGTACACAAATTTACTTTTCCAATCCGTTATTGACGAAAATGGGCATAGGAGTGAAATAGAAAAAAAAATTATGTAACGAAATGGACCTTTAGTTTGAAAATGCAACCATGTATATTAGGTATATGTCTATTTTCTTCCAATTATTATTTTTGCGTGACTTAAAATTTTTACCTTTTTATAAATAACAGAAACACAGTCCAAGTTAATGTGAGGAGACCTCACGCAGCCTAATATAAAGAGTCTATACGCAACGAACCCGCCTCTTCCATATAACGCTATTTTAATTACTATGCCGCTAGCTATCGAAACTGGCTGCAGCTAGCAAATTTATTACGACAGCGGGTGGCAAAAACACATTGAATTGTGAGAAAAACAGAACCATCTTGTTAAACAGACAACGTTCACATCTCGCGGTTGTTTCGCGTTGAGTTAGGCAGAAATAATAGGTAAAACACGGCATAACATATACGATCAGCAGTCGTATTCACAACTTACGGCTGTTTCGCGTTGATACCTACATATATTAGGCAGCGTTGGGATAGGCAGAAACAATGGGTGACCTATGACAAAACAAAAACTTGCAAAAGAGCGTTATTGTGCGTTATTTAAGAACTTTTGTATTTTGAAGACCTTTGCAATGGTTCAATAACTTCCTAAATAAAATCTAACCTACATCACATCCACAAACTACATCTATCTCTACTCCACGAGTTGGCGCTAATACGGGTATGACGATAACATGCCCATTAGAAAGAGGTGTCAAACAATACATGTCGACACGCTCCGGTGTTAGACGTGGTTCTCTTATCAGAACGAGAAGAGTCAAGGCCACAGTCGGCTAGGCTGGTTAAGTGGGTAGGCAGATTACACATGCCTTATAGCGCTTTATGGAGAACTCTAAGGTGTGAACGATTCAGCAAATAAGCAAGTGTTATTTATTAATCTTAAAACGCACGTACCTAGGTAGTAATAATACTGTAAAAAAAGGTGCGTGCGAGGCTTAGAACCCAGAATCCCTGGAATATAAGGATCCTTGGTAGAATTCTAAAGGTAGGTACTACTCGGCTGCATCACTATCTTTGAAATAAAATAATAAAACAAAACTAAAATAATTTATCTGTGATACGAAGATCGTATGTGTATAAAAAAACAAATTAAACGAATAATAAATTCATTTCATATTATTTCATAATAATAAAAAAGCCAAAGAATAGTGTCACACACACAAGGCGGCGGCCATTTTGATTATTGTAGCAATAATTTTGTTATGGCGCAAAAAATATAAAATATTACCCGGCCAAATGTAGAGAGAATAATTCACGATTCACGCGATCATAAAGGCGGCATTATACGTAAAGTAACGACCGGTCAATTATATTGTCGACTTTAAAGGAATTTTCAATACTACACTATGCATATGGCTTTGCACGTTCACGAGGTACACTCGTATGTATGTATATATGTAGTATTTTATGATGCCACAGACAATAAAGGAAACTTGTTCCGCTTAAAAATTGATTTAATCGGCATAAAATGGATATTATATGTCACAGGTACTTAATTGTTAGAAAGATCTAGGTTTGGGGATATTTACATATTATAATAAGGCAAATGATTTTATTCACACTGCGGCTGTAAATGGTAACATTAAATTTTATTATGATACGTTTTAGAAGACTCGAATCAGACATTCGTTTTTACGTTTAAATTTAAATACATTTAAATTTACAAGTAGATATCACAAAGTTGCAAGTCCATTTACAACTACAACTGAACGTTAGAGAAAAATAAATAATGACTGCCTCGTTGGTCGAGCGGTTGCAAGCGCGGCTGCCGATTGGGAGGTCCTGGATTCAAATCCCGGGTCGGGTGCTATTGGAATTTACTAATTTAGAATTTCTAGTAGTGACTCGGAGTCCCATGGGACGTGAACGTAACTAGTGAAACGTAGGAGTGTACTACACTTCTCTGCCTACTTCTTCGGGAATTACAGGCGTGTTGTTACGTTTTTATTTTTAATAGTGGTTTAAATAGTCCAATATTAAATTGCTAGTCCATTTTTGTTTAAAAATAATACTTTATCTAATATTTAACATCAGAAAATTATTACATAAAAGACCTAATACATTTAAAAGTGTTTACGTAGATTTAAATAACGAAACATTTTTAAAGATATTTAATCTTTGTGTTGTTATATATATTGTGTTGTTATAATATATATTGCGTTGTTATATATATTATTCAAAATACTAAATGAATTATATTTTGAACGTATCACATAACAGGACAAGCGAACTTCTCTCTATACGCAATGTCAATAAAATGAAGGACGGCGCAAAAGAAGACTTAATAGCACAACATTCTCAGTAATTAATTTCTTGCTCCCCGAACAGAAATGGTGTTAAATGATACAAAACGATGCGACACTTACGCGTGAACAGTTCACAGGAATATCATCCTAAAAGCTAATGTATAAAGGTGAAATTAGCCTGCAATTTTACGTGACAAAACACGTACTGTTTTGACGACCGTGCAAATATAATGTTTCGAATGCCAATTCATTTTCGACTGCTATAAAAGCACTTAACAATAAAAATGCCTTGTTCTTAAGCTCGCGATCGTAAATCGCTTTCAGCGCTTATTTTTTTATATGACAATGTCGTTTGCCTCAAATAGGAAATTATGACTGTAATTTATAGCAATTATTAAAAATGTGCTGTCAGTGAGGAGATATCCAGTTATAGGCGTAAATTTATTACCCGTCTAATCAGTGGTAAAGAAAGTTACCAATATGAACTAATTACAGGAAGTTACAATTAATGCTTGCAATTATTTATACTGATAAATAGATAAGAGCGTTCTAGGTCAGATATTTTTTAATTAATTTTGTAATTGTTCTATTTTCTTATTAAGTAGTTACTTCATACTTGTGAGTACCCTATTTAATATAGTTTTAGAAGCTTTAGAAAAACATTCTTGACTTAGATGACGTATTTCAATATTCTTTTATTGGATTGGCCTGTTGGTCCAATGGCTAACAGTACTAATTATCTGTGAACCGAATGTTATAAGTTCGATTTCCACTCAGAATTATTTATGATAAATATAAATATTAGTTCTGTTTTGATATAAAATTACCTATGTTAATAAGTAAGCAGAGGAGTGCAGTACACTTCCACGTTTCTCTAGTTACGTTTACGACCCACCAAGGAATACATGATGAACCTATTTACATTGGGAACATTGTTATAATCAGTATCTCGATTGCAAATGTATTAAATGGATTTTATTATTTCCTACTGCGATAGAATAACAATTATATTATTGACCAAGATTACATCTGAAAGTTTTTAACATTCAGTAAGTCTGACTTCAGAATTCGAATGCTAAACTGACTCTACATTTATCAACGCTAATGTAGACCAGTACAACTTGAAATAGTTGTATTGTACATATAAAAGTGGGCAAATAGTTCAAAGATTACCCTCAATATTCTTTGTCACAGTCCAGAAATACTGAAGTGTCTCATTTCCAGTCCAAGTAAGGTACGATCATAGCCTAATGTTTAGTCACTTATTGAGTACTAGATCGGTATCACGAAAATTTACATTCGAAATGCTATGAGCAATGCTAGGTCTACAGCCTGGGTTAATTTGAATGGGCAAAGCAATCCGAGCATTGGCAACAATTTTAGGCCCGACATAAACATCGCCTTATGTTTCTCGTGACTGACATATTCCACATACTTTTTTCGCATACGGCATGCTTCGACCTTCGTTCATTTTAATTACTAAATTACACAGCATTACAGTGTCTTGAGGTTTTACAAGCTGAGTAATTGGATTTTTATTCACATAATATTAGTTTTGCGTAATATAACACATAATTTTTTCATAACGCTACCTGATATGTCGAATCGATTACTTCAAAAGCAGATAGTGATTAAATGAGATTATCGGAGAACCGAATGTTGAGCGAGCAAGTAGCCACATCAGGAAAAGTTTACATACAGTACCGAAATAACAGAAACGAATGATGACGGTGAATGAATGTTAACATTCACCGTTCAATTCAAATAAAAAGCAGTGCTATAGAAAAGTTCTGGCTATAATCAGCACAAAATTGATGCCTCGTAGAAATAACATAAATGCTACAGGAATACTCATCACTCCGCCAACGGGATTGTCAAATCTTTGTATATGTATATATTATATACTTTTCATAGTTTTGGTAGTTTTTCATTATAAACACGAAGTCGTTCCTCATTACATTAATGCGTTTGAAAGCGTCCAATTGCGGTTTTGTAGAGGCTAGTATTAAATAGCTTTGAAGAAGGACTCAAAAGATGCCGTGAGGTTTTTCAATCAAACAACTTCACGCTGTGTTCGGCACCCTGTATAGTTTTTTGACGGCCGTCAGGGTTGGTGGAAATTTTCATTTTAATGTTAACGAGATTTTGTTTGGCTAATAAGAGAAATTAATATTACGAGTCTTAAATTTATTTTGTGTTAATGTTAATTCGTTTAAAATTTTGATTATTTCAATACACGTACAGAGAAAACTATTCAGGATAGTTCAAATTACAAAACGCTAAATGAAGGTATTCTCTGGGTGTTGCATTCTCAATTCAGATACCAATCTGCTCAACGAGGTGTCTCTGCACTCTTTAAGATTATACGTAGTAAAAGAACAGTTGCTTTCTAGCAGGCGAACGTTTTAAAACTCAAGAGCTACACAAAATTGGTAAAATACTGATATTCGTTGTTTAAACTCGTAGGTAAAGGTAGTAAAATACTTGATAAGTATAATATACATATATGTAGATATACGTGGTAGACACAAGTTGTAATGTGCTATACTCCAAAAATTAAGTGAGGGGCGTCTTTACGAAAGATCTGTTTAAGACTATGTCTACTAGACAAGCTTGTATGTCTATTTCTATGAAAGAAGAAGAGGTAAAACAAATTTGTCAATAAGACAGAAATTCTTATTACCTGCCGACCATTATGGACTACAAACGTAACAAAATATGTGTATATTGTAACATTTTGAAAATATTTGTGAGTATATCATTACTATCTCATATGTCAGATAACTTTAAATAACACATTGTTTCATTCTTTACATGTCTCTCTGTCTCGTTCTTTATCACAAGTTTTTTCCACAAAGTAATAATTGCTCCCTGTATTTGTCCATTGGCCTCCCGTAACAATCCCATCTGTCAGCCCTGCGCCCTGGGTGGCGGCGCGTCAAACGCTCGCCACTAAAAGGGTTTGACACGATCCGTCGCTCGCGCAAGAAATTAGTGGTAACGCTTTGATGCCGTATCGCGTTGCATCGACCTAATTGCTCCAACTTTGATCTTTGGAGCTGTTTTTATTGCGCTCGAAGCCTGATGGGAACCAGACGGTTAGGCTCGGAACACACTGGGTACTCATGATTATATGTACATATATGTACCGGCTTAACTCACATTCGTTTTTCGGGATGATTTTAATAGTAGAACAGCGGGTACTAAATCATGTCAAGAATGGTATTATTAAATTAGTTTTTCTGCTAAATTATTACTTTAGCGCTATCAAGCTATCCTGCTATCAAGGATCATTAATATTGACGTTAATACTGAATACATTCAGTGATAACGTTTGTTTTTCATTGCCCTACAATATAAATCTTACCTCTCGAGCTGGCGCTACATGCATAATATGGTCATGTAGGTATACTAACAGTTTTTCAAAGTTCTATTAGTATAGGTACACATGAATTCAAATCCATTAATTTTGTTTCATTCATTTACACAACAACCGTTATTATTTTTTTATATTTATTCAATAAATTCCTTTCAATAATAGATTAGAAAATTAGTAAGTCTACTTTCTACCAGGTTTATTTGAAATTTTTAATCTTACAAAAAACGAAGAAAGAAAGCAACAACTCACGCATAATACCTACAACTAAATAAGGTTTAAAACTAAATATTAATACTAACATACGGTCATAAACCTATTTACATATTATGCTTAGTGTTTAATAAAACATAAAAACGACTAACGGGTAACTATCATTAGCTAACATTACCTAAATACCATGACTGCACTGGAATTTTGTATTTATGCACGTTACATGCCCCAGTGTACCACAACCTTTAATATCCACATTAGCTTCTGTCACGCATCAGACCCGTCTGAGCGATGTGTTGAGTCACGGCGAATGTTCTTCGTTATCAGTATACCAATATCTTTAGTATAATATATATAAACACCAAATTACATTGTGATAAATGCTAAAACACTTGATACTCTGGACATTCCTGTTCGAATCTTGTGACGTCACTGTTCATGTTTTACACGTGGAGTAAGAAGAATGGTTGTAAATTTTATTACTATATTTAGTTAATTGCTTTGTATCTGGATTTATGTTTGCATATGGCATTCGGCTCTCCCCCTATTCCACTGTGGAGTGTAGAATATAATAGGCGAAACCTGGGAGTGTACTATACTCCTCTGCCTACCACTTTCGCGAATACAAGTGTAAAGGTCAAACAATTACATACCCTTTAATAATGATGACTTAATAGTTGAGACATCTGCCTACCTCTCTCTCAGTCGGAGGAATAAATTCTAATTCGAATTTCTCCACACTCTTGCTATCCAACCGTTAAAGTCTGCCTCCAATCATAGAATGGAGGGTAAGCCTTTTACTATATATTACTGAAAATACTTAGTTGAAAAATCCAATAGTAAGTACCCGATCCGGGTGTCGAAATCAGGACTTCTTATTCAGCAATTCCGTGTATAGCCGACCAACGAGGCAATACGATTGTTAGAGTCAGGTAGTCCAGTTAATATTTTGTTAATAAGATCATTAGTTACTGTTCAATTGGTACTATATATGCATATAGCTATACAATAGAGACCGTTAATATAAGTCCAACCTTACTATGTATATAGTGTGGGTAGAGCAAGGATAGAGCGTGACAATATATGCTATCCTTGGTAAGATATACAGAGCATTTCGCGTGAACAACATACATTCATAACATAACGTCCTTCGTGCTACCTATCTCGCGACCTTTGCATTAATTAATAAAAGATTATTATAGAACAAAGCGACGGGAAATTTATAGGACAATTGCATAGCATACTTTTCCGTTATTAACTAGAGTAGACAGAACCCATTTATAGACGAGGTTATGTAATCCTTTTGTACTACGAAATAGAATTCAAAATTGAGTAACTCATGCGCCATCTTGAGGTGCATCAAATATATATAACAACAATAATGGTTATATTTCATTTTATTAAGGCACATCACGTGGTACGTATGTGAAGGTGTCAAGGTTTAAAATCGACTGTTCGACGTATCGTATTGAGTAGTTATGTAGCTATCCGTTAATAAATGTTATCGTGAGATGATTGAACGCCTACCCACAGCTGTTCTGCATGTTGCGGCGATGTAGTATTTATGTTCGTCTGTCACACGACGGCTGATGTATTGACAAGTGCTGGTGGATTTGTACCTAATTGGTAAAAGTACCTGTAAGTAGCTCGTAGACGGGCGGAACATCCATCAGCAACTTAGCATTTCTAGAATCTTCCAATTATTTTTAAACGATGGCCTTTTAGAGACAGTTGGAAGATTCTGGAAATTTCCAAATCTTCGTCAGCATTGAATGCTTAAAATGTCTAACGTAGTACAGACGTGGAATAACTTCACATAAGAGGATCTGTTCCCAAATTTGACAGAGTATGTGCATTAGCTACATAATTATGCACGCCCACATAGAATCAATGTTCGTGTTTATGACATAAATATGGTATATCTCCTATGAGAAAATCAAACCTAAGTGAGCAGCTCTGACTCCTTAACCACTAAATCAAAGGGCTAGCCGAGCTTCAGAAACAATATTTTGCTTTTTACAACTGTTAAGTGTTTCGGAACGTTCTAGAACATTCTCTGCAAATCGTATACAGCATTACTGCCCAACACCGCGATATCTTCTAATGGATAGTAATTGTATTACAGTTTTTACATTTTCCGACACGTAAGTAACCAGTTAGTTATACAGTCCTTTGGTTCGCCCAAAATCTGGTACATTCGAGTATAACTACTACTGATAAAAACACACACATCTAAAACTTATTGTTCTATGAAACCTGACGATCATATCCCCTAAGTATTACCAGTCAAATCCCAAAAGACCATAACTTTTCATCTCAGCGCCAACGTACCATCAAGCGCCTATTGAGGAGAGAGGCGCCGTCGCTAATTTTGTGGCGTCGGTAATGTGCTCACGATAATTGTTAATGGTGACCGGGAGGATGGTTAAAAGGATGCCGCTGTTGGGGTGCCCATAAACAAAATTATGATACGGATGTGTTTGGATAGAGTCCTACGTTATTCAGTGTCTCGAATAACTAGGTATGTACTTACATATAATATGTAGAATTGGAATTGATCCTTTTTGTACTTGATAACACATTAAGCGAGGGCAGAATTAACTTACTAGAGTTGACTCACTTTACTTAGTACATTACGTAACATCAAACGTAACATCACGCCTGCAGTACCTGAAAGGGTAGACAGAGGAACTAGTAAACTCGCACGTTTCACCAGATACGTTTACGTCCCATGGAATAGATGGTGAGCCTATTGCCATTCACCGGGCATAGATCCAGACTCCGAGTCACTTATAGAAATTCTAAATTAGAAAAAACCAACAGTACCTGAGATTTTAAACCAGGACTTCCCAATCGGCAGTCGCGCTTGCAACAATTCGGCCAACGAGACACTTACAATGGGAGTTTTATAAAATATGTTCACTAAAGCGTGTGCAGTTTGCCAACCCTTTAACTTAAACCAACCGCCAACCCGTTAACTCTTTCAGCCTGAGTGGAAACCCGTATAAATGCAATATACAAAAAAACCGCAAGCTATTATTTTTATGTATTATTATGTCTATTATGTTATATTTGGAACATGTAACGACCCATATATGTCTTCAAAAAAGTTTTATAACAGCGACCGGCAATATCTCCAAACCGTTCAAACCATGGTCAACACACCAATTCCAAATAATAATAACAATCCAAAACGTGTGCCGACTGTAACATTAAAATTACCATTAAAAAGTCTATCATTGGCTCAAATCTCGTCAGAACTAGGCGCCGCTTAATTGATAGTTTTCGTCCACTCATTAAAATAACCACAACGTGTCCGTATAAATATTGTGTTTCTGACAAATTAACGGAAGAAGCCGTAAAAAAAGTTTTAAGAGGGGCCCTCCGACGTCCGCTCCACATAAATAGGGTGAGGGCTTGAACGTGTCTCTTAGCGAAATATATTATCGCGAACATGGGAAAGTGATACGATATTCCTTATACATCGCTGCCAAGTGACTGTCACAATCAAAGGCGAATGAACATAAATTAATTATTATACTTCTTTTTAACAATTTGTTTATAGCCTTTACGAATTCTTTTTCGACCCATGGTCCCAGATATACTATAACTTCAGCACCGCCTAATGTATTGATAACTTAAGCAATGTGTAGGTACCATTCATCAAACTAATACATATGTAGGGACTTTTAATGAATAAGCGTTTGAATTTGAAATTTTATTCGCTTATGTAACTATGGAATTCTACCATTTAATTAGATTTCAATTCTGCTTTTGTTGTTCTCATGTTGCTGGAAGCAGTTGCCAGTTGCAAATGTCCAGTATTGGACTGAGATAGGCTGATGATGTGTGATATGTGTGTGATTTCTAAACTTCATAGTTCCGAATATCTATTGTCTTTTAGACGATATGAGATGTTTATGTTTCTATTGCGCATCATCAACATTTTATCGATATTTTAAAACACATACCTAATATAAAAGTTACTTGGACTATTTGAATAAATACATGTCAT
>DWEE01000613.1:0-16238 GCA_018245755.1 Parelbella macleannani | reverse complement strand
ATTTATGCGATAACTAGGTACCTAGGTAACTAGGTAGATAGGTACTTGGCACTCCTTTCCACTGGTCTACCTCGTAAGATGACAGTATAATGATAATAGTAACGCGCAACCCACTACCTTTGTTTTGTTTACCTAACATATTATTTGTTTAAAATGTTCTTCCTTTAATGAAATTTGTGTCTTATTTAAAATTTTTAATGCAAGTGCTTACCAGCTATAAACAAAAAAGCATTTATGGTCAATTGCGGGATTAATTAATTACCTAAACGTTTATTTAGGACCTATATTATTATATTAATAGGATTGAATAGGAATAAAAATAAAATGGTCATTTTTAGAACAACAAAGAAATTGTTACATTACATTGTGCCTGTCTTATCTATACTTAGAAACATTTGTCTGTTAATGGTTAGAAAGAAACTCGGGACAAAAAACAAACAATTTATTTTATTCAGGAGATATAGTAAGTTTAGCCGCGCATTTATTGCCATTGCCCTTACACATTCATATATTTATATACATATACCTACATACATACAGATAATGTTACGTAATATAACATAGTTACCTACTCGATATACACACGACAAATCTCTATTTCTGTACAATATCATTAAATATAGACGGCTATAGAAACAAAATTCTTAAAAAAAGTTGGCATTTTTTTTAATCAGCCAAAGATCGTAAAATACGGAAGTATCTACTAAAATAAAAAGTTTTCTTGGAATTCTATTCGACAGGTGCAGTAAAATTTGAGATTGTTGAGTTACTTTCAGGAGATAAAGGCACGAAAGGGGAGTTATAACGACCTTATTATTATATTGTAAACAATTAGGTTTGCTAAATGTGTACACGCGTATTTATCGCAATAATATTCAAATTTAACAATTAACCTACATTAGTGCATATGACTAATCCCACCACGTTATAACATTTAATTTGATGCAAGAAACGCTGAATCATTAAAAATATTAATTAAAATGTGCATAACCGTTTTCTTTGTACACAAATAATTCTTTTTTCGTTTTCACCAAATTCAAAATCGGAACGCGAGTAAAACAATAGACGCGCGCGCATTCCTCCGCTACGGGCGGCCATGTTGGCCGAGATCGTTTTCCGTATCTCGCTTGATTCGGGACAGATGGAGTCATTAATCAAAACGACCTTAGATCGATATCGATCGCAAACAGTGTTTAATTTATTACAGCTTCAGACAAAAGCGACTGATAATTGATATAGGTGCGTAGGCGCAAGCAGACGCGCGAAAACACGAGAACGGCGCGGCGCCACTGGCGTATGGAAATCAATTCACTTTACATACTGTTTGTTGCTAACGAATATAGAGCGGAACTACAGATAACACGACGAGCTATAGGTAACTAGAAGCTGCTTCTCTATTTAAATTTATGGCAAATTTACATCACGCTGCTTAAGTATTGATACCTACCTATTTTCAAAACATTGCCATTTCCTCTGATAAACAATAAGCTCACTAACGTCTTGTTTTGAACCCATGTCATCATATAAATGAATAATTTTCCTATATTCTCATTGCTAGTATGATATTTTTCATTATTTTTTTTTCAATTGAACGAAACGTCAGCTTATATTAGTGGCAATAACCATTCTTTTAATTTTAATTAATTTATAATAAATGCCAGTATTACATAATTGTTTTTGTGTATTAGATAGCAATTGTCATGAGCGCTGCGGGATTCCCGATTCGTAAGCGTCGTAATCAAGTGTTAAATATAAAGTACCTACTAGTTTTGTTTGTTGTTATGACGTCACCTCATGGACAAGTATACGTTAAATTAAGTATATACATACGTAGATAAATAGTGAAGTGCTTGTCATAGATTGGGCTTTTTCACACTTTTAAAAATTGAACTCGGAGTGAACTAATAAAATAGCTTGCATTTATTATGAAAGAAAATCAATTGTTTCAGTTTTAATTACATTTTTATATAAACTAAGTGACAAAAATCTTACTTTTATATGTTATCTTAATAAAAAGTAAACTCCGGTGGAACATATTGGCAAGCGAACAAATTTCATGTCAAGTAACGCCATCTAGCGGGCGGTAGAGGAACCGCGTTATCGGTATGGGAAAGAAGCGCGCGACTCAACCACTCGACAGATAAGCGCAATCGTGACGGCTCGTTGAGATGGACTCGTGATAGATAGATAACGCACTCGTACTAGTCTGTATTAGATCTTGGGAGATTGTATCAAGGGGCAAAATTGGGCGTGTGGACTTTGAAACTTATTCACGTATACCGAACCGTAAGTGAAATAGTTTAATAAAACATTTTAGATTATTTTATTCATCATCAATTTCCTTATTTAACTATCGACTTTTATGCATTAAATATGTTTTTCCAGATGTGCCTATATAGATAACATAATCAAATAATTCATCTTAAACAAAAGAATATAATGATTTAACGATTTATTTTTTTTAATATTACAATATATAATGCAATGTCAAAACATTTGTAATGAAAAAATATCCTTTCATTATATTAAAACAAAACTAAATTAACAAGCCTATGAAAATTTAAACCAATAATAGGTCCTGTTCATTAACATACAACGCTCTTACGAATTAATTAAAAATAATTAATAAATATTATTTAATTCGATACATAACAATACAAAACCTACATAACAAACTTTTCTCAAATATTTTCGAAAATCAAAATACAGTTGAAATTGTGATCATTAAATAAATAAGGTGGTTATATAATTAAAGTAATGTATTATGATAAATAATAATTAGTAGATATTATTTATTATTATTATGATAAATATTGTGGTCGGAACACTTTAATCGGGTATGACGCTGACCGATTTATGACCGCGACCTACGTTAACGATTAACGACATACCAACATCAATATCGGTCAACGTATAAACAAAGGATATTTTATAAAACAAGGCGTATGTGGAGAGAGTGATAAATTTAGATCTTACACGTCTATTCTATAACATTAAAGGTATTTAGCTGTCGAAATTCTCTGCTAAAAATATGATATTTATTGAAATGTTATGTTCTAGTATTGCTAATATCCAGAAGTATTGAACTGGGAATTGTTTTAGTTGTTTTGTTTAATTTTAAACAGACACCAATAGGTGTGGAATAAATGATAACTTTTGTTACGGATTTCTGTTATTATAAGAATACACAGTAAAAATTAATTCTTCTTAGAATCAGCAGTTTCGTCCGATCAATAATGATATCTACCTATAACTGAGACGATGATAGGTATCTACTACAGTTCTCTGCTTACCTCTTCGGCGATTACAGGTGAAATGTTTCGCCTGATATTTTAATTAGACAAATCAAATAAGATTTGTTGTTGATAACATTTACTTTACTTTACTTATAATTTTATTTTCTAGCACAACCTATTTTTACCTAATTCTATATTTTTCTCTTTACTCTATACTTTTTTCTTAGTACCTACCTGTAACTTAGTAACTGTACGAATAGAAAAATCCACTACTCGGTGCACTGTGCCCACTCCACAAGTCGCTTGGCGTGACTGTACAATACCAACAACTCTATCTCCCTCTCCCGTTGATAGCAAAACAAGTACCTACATAAAAGTGTCTCAATGATAACGCTGTCATGTCAGCGACCTGAGGACATCGGCGTTCCGCCTAGATACATCGCATTAGTATATTACAATAGCTACGAGGATTTACATTCAACCGATTTGAGATACCTCTGAAGCCTGATACGAACGGTTTACGTAATAAGACGAGACCGATCGCGCAATAGCTGCTTTTGTATTGAGATGCGAATTTCGATATGTGCTTCTGATATGCGATAATGAGGTGCTAGGGTTACTGTGTATCCATCATCATCAATCCAAGACACGGGTCCCCTCTCCAAATGAAAGACTGTATACTTACTGCCACCGAGCCCTGGTCAAGTAACTACAGGTTGTTAGAGAAGTTATTATTCGATACCGTTGTATCCAATTTATAAAGATTTATTAGTTATAAAAATGAAATTGTAATGTTTTGTATAATTTAATGATGACGATTTAATGTAAAGAGCTTGTGCCCCAACAAAAAGTTTAGCACTTATTAATTATATCTATTTGTAGACTTTATATTATAAAATAATTAATTTTATATAATATGGTTCGTACGATACATTGTATGGTTACGGAGTTGAAAGCTATGTGAATTTCCTGCCAGCGTCGACGTCCACAAGCAAATGTCAACAAGCACGGTGTTGTCGAGCAAATCGATTACCGAAATTTAACGCCGCTCGTTCACGGACTGCGAAATACGTTACCGAATTCCAAATGTCGTTAGTTTGTACGTTAGCTAGCATTCCGCTCGAAAATATCACTTTTAACGGTATATTTAGTCGATTCTTTGTATATCAACGGAAATGAATTTTAAGTGTTTTTGTGTGATGTCTAATAGAATAATTCCAAAAAGACTAAGTTATGTTCCGGCCATATCTGACACATTACTAATACATTTACCGTTCGAATCGGGCAACATTTGACAAAAACATCTCTATGAGCCTTTTCATAATGTCATCAATTCATCACATCGTATAGAAAGACGGTTGTACACTAAAGATTACGCGTCCGCTTTCCGACGCCGTTTTCTAGTTTAGTGCAATTTATAAGAGCCGTTGACATCAAAAAGTTTTTCATTTTCATACGCGCTTATATGGGTATGATAATTTGTTTCCGGTGTACGGCGCGTGCGCATGCCACGACAAACTATTACATTCATGGCGTTGGCACGATTTGCATTTGAAATATTTCGTCGGGCTCGCGCCTCTAGGATTCGTCGGTATTGTGCTCGCTTGAAAGACGAGGCGATTTTAATGCCTCGGTATCGAATTTCGTGGTATATTTTTCAGCGGCTCGTGCCTCGGTAGGTTTCTTTGTTGGATGCGATAATAGGCCATATTTCGTGACGCACGTGCGTGAAGAATGGGATGGAGCGAGTCCGTCTTCGCCGTTACAGTTGACAAAAACTAACGGATCTCATCTGCGTTGTTTCCGAATTTTATATATTAAATTGCATATTATATTATCGATTATTCAATTGAAAAAATCAGTCAATTGTCGTTTCGGGAAATCGTCTCTTATTTACGTTCGTTTTCGATTTAATAAATCAATTTCGTTCGAAGACCTTGCTAGTTCTGGGTAGTCATTGTAATTTCACGGATTTTTTTTAACGAAATTACTAAGTAATAATTGAATCGAAACTAGGTTATTAGATTTAAACAATACAAACATTAGCCACAGTATAGAGAACAATATTAATTAACTGTCTCAGCATAGATTGTTTACTGATTTGTTAATAGCAGAATGTAATTCAATTTATATATACTATGCAAATTAATCGTTGCATTAATGAATTCTAATGCTCAGTCTTGCCCTAAAGCGATATGTAGGTACCTTCATAATTTATTATGTGTAAGCTAGTATGTAACTATCAGTTTAATTATTCGTGTTATTGTAATACAATTTAAACACCGTTATACCTAAAACATCTAATTTAATATATACATATATTTACTAAGATATTTAATCTTTAATAAGTACTTACATAGTGTATAAATTAACAATGAAATAAAAAGAACACAAAATGGGTAATAAAATTGAAAACACGTTTATGTTGATGTCAACCCGACGCTAGCGAATTTTGGCCACATCTCCAGCCATCACCGCGGGCGTTTTACAATAACCCACCATCCACTATCAGCTGCACCAGCGAACGGTTCAGGTTCCAAAAATTTATGTTCCCGCGTAAACCGAGATAGGCGATAAATCGAAAACTGATATACTGTCAACTTTAAATTTATTATCTCCTTTGCAATCTATGAAGTTCTGGTCTAGACTTATATTTATGGACTAATACTAATAAATTTATATAATAATTTACATATTGAGTAGGTACCTATATTTCATATGCTTCACTATTACAAAAAAAAAATGGATATGATTGTTATATCCGTTAAATACAAAGAGAACTAATCCACAATCAGTAGGCCGCGTACTATAGTTTGCGTTGGCAGCGTAGTGTTGGTGGCGGCGCGATCTCGGCATCACTCGTCAGCGCGCGGCGTCGGCCGGAGCCGCGCGAGTTCGACGCCTGGCCTTGGGGGAACCAGTCCGTCTCGTCCCAAACACCTCTCGGCAATTATTCAATAAAACAAAAGCATCTCGCGTTTACGTCACAGCGCGAAATGCCGCACAGATTAATTTCGCTTAATTAGCGAATTTCACCCGAACTGTAATGGGCACTCGGCAATTTCTTTAACGATTCGCACCACAGCTGCCCGCGCTCGCCTGTTGGAATTTCGGACGAGATTCGGCTGTGACTTTTCAGTTGCACAAATATGCGAAAATTATTTTGCGTATTTAATCACTTTGAAAACACTTTTTGGCACAATTTTGCAACAAAAACGTAATAAATATTTGATCATTACTTCCCCAATCGGAATAAAAATGATAAAATATTGTAAACAAAAAATTAAAATAAGTTTCACTATATCAATTCGTACGTGTTGGAGCAAACTCGTTTAAACTTAATTTTTAATTTTGACGTACGTACGTAGGTACTCGTGATTTGGCCACGACTTTTAACCCGTTTGACACATGTCAAAACATTTAATAAACACCGTTCAGAATATCAACAAAATATCATAACACAAATTGGCGATGTTATTTGATAAGACGCCATAATCCGTTGTATATTGGCCGGCTATATCTACTGATATGAGTTTAATTACAATAAATTGACGTCGCGTTATTTCACTTTGATGTAAAAAACACACGTTTTAATTGGAATCAACTAACAACCCAATTTAAAAAAGTTAAATTAATGAATCATAATTTTCGCGGACTCTTTCAATTTTATGAAATTACATTTTTTGAGATTATAGATTTAAATTATTTTTTGATAAGGAGTGTAGTTTTGTTAAATGTTTCGTATCACTAAAACGATATACTTATACATTACATAATTTGTAGATAGATATAATTTATGACACTAAAAATGAAAAGCAAAATTTTTTAACACATCATCGTAAAACGCAATAATATTTAAAGTAATTTTGACTACGCTCATTTATCACTAGTGTCTAAGTTAATTAAAAAAAAGCAATAAATTAGTTGTAAAGTTGTTTAATTAATTTATCAGTTAACATGACAAAAATGCATTGATGTAAGTATCATAACACTGAAGCATCGTCGGTACGTTTATTCAAAGACAGGCTAATCGATGGCTAGATTACCTAAGTGCCTATATTGTGAACGCACTCCAGCTCCGTAATAACAGGTGTTATCTGTGAATAATTAGTGATAGTCGATAAGTTCCCCAAAACGTTATCTGCTATATTTGCTATTAAATAATCGATACCATCGATAGCACTCCCATTGATAAACGGTCATTGCCTATGACAATAAGTACATTGGATGCACTTGCAATTATCAACGATTGTACCTAATACTTATTATTACTATCTATCACGCTAGATCACTTATACGGTGGGCAGAAAGACCGGGTGCCAACCATTGTCCTTACAGACCTAACCTTCGTACCAACCACTCGTCTCCCTCAGCGTCTGTATCCAAAAACATTCCATGTCTATTTTGTAATTTTTTTCATTTGTCATTTTTTCTACGTGCCATAAAATTAACTTACATAAAATAATGTTAACACTTAATTTTAAATTACTGAATTATATTGATATCTTCACATTTAAAAATAGTTAATGATTTTATTTAAAATAGGTATTTAATTTATAAAAAACTAAATGTTATGTTTTCTGGACACACAAACACATATTCATTTTATAATTAAAAATGGGAGCGCGCCATAAACGCGGATTAAAGTTAAATTATCGTCGGCCGCTTTAATGTAATAAATATTTAATTACTGCGATAATGAATGCAGATATCATATCACACATACAAATATCCACAAATACACGGCGTGTTAATGTTTTAATAGTCAATAAATTTCAAACTGGTTTCCACAACTAATAACTTCTAGAAAGGTATCTTTTCTGTCACAGATATCATTATGTCATCACGTCAGATTCAGAAGTGCGAAAAGTATCTACTCTTTCAGACTTATCGTGCTTCTGCCACATCCATCTCTCTCTTCAAACACGCATGCCCACTTTTCTTACTTAAATTAATTCATTAAAGCTGAGGAAACGAACATATGCATATGTATACACATACATTATAAAGAATTTTAATATGGCAAAAACTATATACACCGAGCCTGACATCTTTATTACATAGAACGCGATGCTCATAATAAGCAGGTAACAAAGGAACTCCAAAACATTACAATAATAGTCGTACATCTGCACCTTAGAGAGAAATAAGTCTATAAATAGTTTAATTATTTTTACGAACGCATTTCTATAAGTGTTCCAATGAGCGCCAGTGTTCGGCCGCCGTACATGGCTCGTACATTATTTGTTTATCGAGGGAGGCCCGTATGTCGGCTGTTTATGTACAATATACGTACATACCTACAATGCAAATGTTATCGTACCAATGCAAGATGGTTTTTTCGTTGCTTTTTTCGTATTAAAGCGGCCGGGACCACCTTAAGCCTGCCAGTGTGCAACAACATTAATATTTCGTGCGCTCGCATTGTGAACGTATGTATATACGGGTGTTATCTCGGGATTATGCGTGAATAATTTTATTATGCATGCGAAGTGTCACTTTAATTAAGTTTCGTTTGCAGCAGATGTGGTCGAGTTTCTCGGATCTCATTACGAACGCACCTAGTCATTGTGGTACTCCGATATAGCAATGAGCCGGCTTTATTTGCTCGCGGTACGGCGCGGCGCCGAGACCTCGGAACGTGTAAAACCCTCGGTGCCGAGTAAATTCTCGTCGACTAGTTTATTAAGTTTGTTTACTGTGTAATTAATAGCGTCATCTGTGAATACGGATGTCATTGTGTAATTGCTCAGTCGTTCTGAACATCTACCGGCTTGTAGTGTACGCTAGACAATTTATTTATTTAACCTGAAACGTAATCGTTATTAATTTGTGATAGGCGACTAATAAATCGATTCGGCCCCGGAATTTTCGTTTTTTATTGTCAATTAATATGACGGGCAATTAACGGGGCTAAGGCCTATAATTACACCTAATTGTAAATCACATTGGATTAGCGTTGGTGCGGCGTTTTTACTGACGGTTATCTTTATCTTAGTTTATGATTTAATTACACGTCAATATTGGGGCTCGTTAAATCGTATCGGAGAGGTGTAAAATTCAATACGCCTTATATCTCGAGGCAATAAATGCGCTAGCCGCGAAAAAATTGATTTTGTCCTTCTGGTGCAAAATTTTATTTCGCGTGATTTCTTCTGTAAAATTATTATAAAACTATATTTCACTGGTCTCCCTAGCATAGATATAAGAAATCCAAGAGCTGAAAAAGAACCGAAACGAATCATTGAATTCAATTTTGTTAACTTCGACAGCCCTATTTGCAGTTATCATACTTTCTATCCGTCAAAAAACACAATAAAGAAAAACGATATCCACATTTTTCGGTGTTGACAACACTGAAGTAAATATCGTTTTTCTGTAACCATTCAGGCAGACGAAATCGAGAAATCCACAAATATACATAACGTCATAAAAAGTGAACACAAAGTAATATTTAAGAAAAACAATACTTCAATAAGCAATCTTAAATGCACAATAATTTCATGTAACATCGCTAGATCTGAATGTAAAATCAACAAATATTTAATGTAAAGAAATAGTGTTAAATGCAATATACAGTTCAAGCTAACTTACAGAGTTTATACAACAATCAGTTAATACTATAGCTGTCCCAATAGACTGCGGGTTAAACAGCCTATTAGTGGCAACAACGCCTGAGGTGGCTTCGAAGGAAAGGCAATTTTACGTTTTCTTGTGTCGAATACGATATCTTAAACATTCCATTCCTATTATGTTGTTCAATATTTCAATGGTACTTTCTATTCTGTGCTTTATTAATGAGATTCTCATTGTTTTAATAGATTAATTGTCATGTAGTGTTGCAGGTTGCATATGTGATCTGAGGTTTAGCATAGGGCGTTTGCATCTTAAGATTTACTTTTTAACATGTTCTACAAGTACCTACAACGCCACGTATGCCGCTCTATATACCCACAAAAGTATCTTTATTGATTGGCGAATTAATAATCTAATCCGTTCCATAATAAGGAATAGGTTTTTATATCGAAATACTTTTTGTATAAAATATTTTTCGTGGAAACAAAAAAAAAGATAAACAATAATTTCAGTAAATATAAAAAAAACTTGTAAGATCTACATACAATGCAGATAAAAGCATGGTTATACTGCTGGGCGCCAGTAACACCCCAACAGTTGACATATCTTAGACCATTACACTAAGTTTAGCGGGTTCAACATCATCATCAAATTTCATAAGTGAATGCAATTATTATTAAAACAACAAACAGCGGTCTCATGAATATGAAAATTCTTAAATGTCAAAGAAAATCAACTTGTCCCTAGCCAATTAACATACGGACGAACACGCCGTTAAGGGGACAAAGTTTACTCAATCGGCAATAAATACGCAATTCTATTGGCGCGGCTAGGATTACTAATTCCGATGTGAGTCTGGTATGTGTATTAAAAGGAAAAAGTCTATAGCCGGCTAAGCGCATCCGAGGATTGCCCTTCGGCACCCATTGTTATGTGCCACGAGCAATAAAAATCATCTTAAAACAATAGCACCCTGAAGCTGAGATATTTGCATGATAATTATTTGGAAAGCATCCGCTCGAACGCTCGACAGGTGTGGTTTTAATGGCCGTAAAAATGATTATTTTGCTTTTATTCGGGCATAGGGGACGCTGGTGGTTGAATTTTGTGATCACAAGACGAGCTACTTCAAGTCATTTATGGTTTTATGTCGTTTTGTTATTTCACAATTATTATTTATTAGTCATATCTTGGGATTACTTTAATAAATTAATCATCTACGTGTAACCGAAATTGAGACTAAATATCATTTGTTATACTGGTGAACAAATAAATCATGAACATGAATAGATACTACATATAATTTTTTCCATAATGTTCTTTAAAGTGTGTGAAAACTTCCAACCGGTGCGACGCGGCGCTTGGCCAACGTGATAGACTTTATATCTTTGCATTATGAAAGGAAAACCGTGGCCACAGTGGAATGACGAATAATAATAATAATAAAACGAATAGATAATTATAGTAAAAAAAAAATTAAGTCAAAATTAATATATTTATAGATATCGCAATGTACAGTCAGTATAATATCTTGTAATGTCTGTAATCAAACTCTTTACAAAGATCATCTATTGTTACCTTTCTGTTACGTCGTGCCCTAAAAGAAAAGCATAGCTAGAAAAACCGTCTATGCCAACTCGTTACTAAGGTTGGAAACAGACTAACGATTTTTTATTTTATTATAAACCGAGCTAACTACTAGTATCCTTCATAATGATAACATTAATGTAACTTAAAGCGCTACATTCAAATGCACATTTGTACCCGATGTATAGCAATAGAATAGGCTCACTCCGTATTCCATAGAACAAATACAAAAACTGGTGAAACGTGGAAGTAGGTACCTACTGAACTCCTCTACCCACCACTTGAGGAGAATAGGCGCGATGTAATATTATAAAAACAAGATTGAAACGTAAAAGTAGTAAGTAGGTGTAGTCGCCCTAAGCCGCTCGCAGCGGACCGTGTCGCTAAGCGTATTTTAATAACATTTTTGATCGCACCGTGCCTACGTAATTACTGTTTATACCATCAACACTCGCCCGACACAATTAAGTAAGTTTTTTGGGTATGCGACAATCACGTTTTGATTGCGGATCTAAAAACGCGTAGCTGCCCGCGCTGTGAAATAACATTTAGCCGATGTCACATTTTTAATTTACTTCATCATTTGGGTGCGCGGTTTAATCACTGCTTATTCACACACATATAGGTCACACACACAAGATATGTGACTAGTTTAGTTCTGTTTGTGCTTCATACGTGTGATTCATGTAGTTTTGTACTTATCACTTTGCGCTCCATTATTATTTACGTTATGTAATACATAATTTCACCCTAAAAATACCTACATAAGAAGCAAAAGAATTAAATATTAGATTATAATTATCTCAATTTATTAAGCCAATTAATTATTCTTAAGTAAACAAGCCACCCTGTATATGAAATTTTCAAATTTATAATCAGCAATCTGGATTTATTGTCGCCCACGTCGCATTTCGGTTATGTCACTGTGACCATGTCCATGTAACTAATGTCCATCGAAATGACTGTTTTATTTTCCGTCACATTTAGTTGTTTAGTAATTGGTGTCGAAAAAGTGTAATTCCACGTCTCATGGCAAGCCCGGCTCACCTCGAGATCATATCGCCTAAACTGCTCTTTACATTAATTGTGAACGAGAACCATTGTTGTAGAATGACGTTTAATTTTAGTATAATTTTCGTATATTTTCCCATTGGCTAACATTTTGAGTGAGAGAGGAAGACGAAACAGACAGTTTAAGTTGCATTTAAACGGTTCCATAATATGATGGTCGTCAATTTTTTTATCTTGATATTTAAAAAAAAAATCCAGCATTATTTTTATGGCAGCCCCTTTCAAACGTCTCGTCCAAATAGACCAAACATTGGATAGTCGCAAAAGGTACAGTTCAGGCAATATATTTTGATCTTTATAATCTAAATTGATCCCTATCACGGATAAGTATAGTTCGTATTTGATAGCTCAGAAAACTTTAGCCATTCGATTACCATAAATCGAAATGACAGATTTTATTGATTATCTTTTTTTGTGAATATCACAGCCAGACCCGGTGGTATGTATGCCCGGCGTATGGCAATAGGCTCACCACCACCACACACCACCACATTCTATGGGACCTAAACGTTACTGGTGAAACGTGGGATTGTACCTACTACACCCCCCTGCCTACCTCTTCGGGGATTACAGGCGTGATGTTACGGTTTTTTACGTTTTTGTTTAAATTGTCACATCAGCCTAATAGTCAATCTCTGTACACCGAACGCTACTTAAGATCCTTTGTTGCTAATGGAAACTAAATAAGAAATAATAGAATAATTACAACAATACAGGATTTGCCACAAAGTGCTTAAAATTGTGTATTGCTGGTACATATGTAAGTAATAGAACCTGGATGCACAGTTGAAGAACCAGGTAGAACCATAAGTACCTAAATAGGTACTTATGGTTCTACCTGGTCCTGCAGTGCAAATGCAGTTTTTCCACATTTAAGAAAGAACCGAACACATATTGAATTTAAGAACCAATTTCCGATCCAAAGTATTGAGAGAAAGATGTCGCTACACGCGAACGTTATGCAATGCAGATTTATAGATATTTCAATTAAAATAGTCTGAATAAATGACAGTTCGATCATAATATTATGAGCGTTAGATTCGTGATTTATGATCGAGTTAAATTGGAAATGAAAAGATTAAATTTAATGGAAATGAATAACGGTGTCATTTACCTCTTTGAGTCTACATATTTAATCTCACTCGTTTAAGACGCTAAAGTACTAATTTTGATTAGATTCGTATTGGAACAAAAATAACCGATAGTCGTTGTTAGATAGACCTTAGGTAGACACGACTAAGTCTAGTGATAAATGCTAATTTTTAAATCGGTATTAACAAACCTATGTTAGCTCAATAATTATCCGTAGTCAAATTCGGTCTGAAAACCTTAAATCGTTTCAATATTATCGATAGTTTAAAAGTATCATAATGTGAAAACAACACTAAACATCCAACATGTGTTCTGTAAGGTGTCATACGTTGCTAGTGGACCCATATAATGAGGATAAGTATTAAAATTATTTACAAACATATTCATATTTTATCGATACTTATTAAACACCGGCTACCACTCGCGTCGAGGTGAGAACGATGGCGACCCCCGCTGTTAGGTCCGAGACGGGACAGACCGGAGAATTCAAACCAAGTTATGACCCTACGTTACTTTTTTCTCTTCTTTCAAACCTTTGCGGTTATTTTTTATACTGTGCTCGCGTTTTGTTCGGTAAAAATATATAACCTGACTTTAATACATCACCTGAGTATAACTTTAGAAATTTTAAGTACTTAATGAAACTAACGACTTTCGAGTAACACCTTCTTCCTTTACTTACAGTCTCTAAAGGACTGTACATCGTAAAATTCCGCGCTAGTACAATCAAAAGGCACATTATTTGAAATAATGACAGATAGCCCACCGAACAACATAGAACCAACACAGTTTGTAAATAGAATATCCCTCCGTTAATTACAGTAGCGTTCATGTGAATCTGTCGTTGTAAACACGCTGTCGAACACCTCACGCCATTAGCTCGCGAGCTGGACAAATAGCGACGTGTTTACCGTCGCAACGCAAACACCGACTCGGAGTTTGCGTTACGCATCACTAGCGCGTGTTTGTGGAGGCGCCCGGAGCGAGCGCGGAAGGGTTGCCCACTCCACCACCAGAGTTTACCAAGTTCATATTGTTACGTTAAAAAATATTGTCAACGCCGTTTGCATCCGGTCTTGCGCTTTCTGCGGTAGGTTTGATTATTGGTCCCGTGGTGTATACTCATGTGGCCAAGGACGAGCATAGAGTGAGATTTTATAAAGAAATAAAATAAATATCTCGGGACATTTTCTTACACGGTCATCTGATTCCAAAGTAGGCACAGATTGTTTTATGTATGGTATACTCCGTATACACCTAGATGGATACTTTTTTTAGACAAAGACACAGAACAAGTAGTTGTGGTCCATTACACAAATTTCATTTCTGCGTGGGAATAGAATTAACGAGACTTGGATCAGCTATCAGGTGCACTAACTACGGAGTCAGTCCCTCATATGCGTACGCATTTGAATATTACAGGGGCATTTTCATAGAAAAAGCTTTATACTTACCAATAAAATTTCTTCCCCTTACACATGTCATGTTCCTGCAGAAACCAAAAGTGTGAATATTATAAAAGTGTAAATTAATAGCAAGTCAGGCTACGATATGTCAACTTTTTTATTAGTATCTCGTCGTGTTAACAGATATTGCTAAATGGTAGTAACATTTGCATACCCGTATGGTAATATTTTTTGCCGGATCTGGTAAATCGATCCGCATTAGACTGCATTTGCCGCTTAGGTGACGGGTAATGGCAAGAAGTTTACTTAAACTACAATTTGTAGCGCATGAAGAGATGATTATTTTAAACATCTCGCCTCATATCATCTATCAGATAACCGAATAGCTTACATTTCAGTCCACTCCGGAGGTCTGGGATTCGAATATTGATACGCATCCCTTCAATTTTATACGATTACGCGTCATAATTTTTAAGAAATTATGTTCGACTGTAACACTAACATAAACACGTCAATCACGGTAGTACCTACTGTAAGTAAAACCCTTCCGTATGTACTTCCGTATGTTCTGTAAAGCATTTGAGGTCTACTAAATATAATTGGACAGCTTCGTAGACTAAGTACTAACCTTAACCCTTAACAATGAGCAAAGAGACCCGTGTCCAACAGTAAACAGATAAAATGGTCGATGATCATGAATCATGATAAATATTTTAAAAATCAGTGTTGCCATTGTGTCCTAAATTAATGTAAACCTGTCTTACCATTAAACGATATCCTAATAATTTATCATGATGTCCGATTCCAATTGCAAACTTCTAATGATTACAATTAAACTATTATTATTATTCAATGTCACATACATTTTCAATACTTTCTATTAGTTCCAAACGTAATGTTTTATCCATGAACTTATTATTGTTTCCAAAATCGTGTCCAATGTTTTATGCAGTGCGTTGGATAAAAAATTGTATTAAGTATTATGTCACTTGCTTAATAGGTTTAATATTCAAATCGGAATCGTGTTTGCTTTTAATGTGTTTAATCAATCATAAGCCACGATTAATTACATAGATACGCTCGTCTGTCCGTCCGAGTGTTGGTCCGGGTATTTTTAAACGGAGATATAAATACCTTCTCCATTGTCCAATTCTGTGTAATCAAAAGTTCAAGGTTCAAAAATGAGATGTTTATTAATTAGTCACGTAGAAACAACCGGGTGTTTAATTCGTTCGGAATTATCATTGCGCAGATAACAAGGACGTGTCTC
>DWEE01000612.1:0-16238 GCA_018245755.1 Parelbella macleannani | reverse complement strand
TTATAGGATTCTTCTCGATATTTTTCTACTGAAAATTAATAAAATTGTGGTGTACACTTTGGATAAACAAAAGGCGGAGGAAAAACATAAATCGCTGAACGTTTTCTGCTTCATAACAAGATAGCGTCACGTGCGTCCTACCTAAGGATCCCACTTGCGCCAAATTTATCATTAGGTGTTATGTAGCATAGTTGAAACTACTTATTAAAGAATAAATCAAAGACGAGAGAAGCATCATCCATCACGGCCAACCGACACGCGACAGAAGGGACCGTGAGTTACGTAACTACCCAAAATGTAGCCGGTACATGCCGTGCTTATGAAAAGGACATTAAATTAACGAAAATCCTATTATATCTTACCATAAAACGGTATAAGGAAGTAAAGAGATAGGTAGGTACTATAGATAAAATCGAAGACCTACAAGAAGACCCAGTCAAAAGTACTTTTAATACATGTATGACGACATTAATGTATATTGCCAGTACCGCAGCCAATGGAAATCTTTAACTTATCTACATAATGCAGATGAACTTAGCAGTCCGAAACGAAGGTAACATAATTGTAAATTCAACATCGTAACTTGACCGTTTAAGAAAAGGTGCGACCACACTAGTCAGCTGTGGCATTCTGCACTGCAATAGAAAATTGCGATCTTACATAAAATTTTCGAGCTAAATCTACATTAAACAAATTTCGTAAGCGTAACCGCTCACTACATTGCACTAATCCCAAAAATACGTCTCAATGAATAGGAAACCTTTTACGCTTTAAAAGTCTACTAATGCTGCTACGCGTGAAACATCAAGACAGAACTCATTTTTCAGCGCGCGGCTATACACATAATATTTTCTGACAATAGAAGAAAACACTCATCTGTCAGTCACGTTGGTGTTGAAGTCTGATATGGTAATGTAAGCAAAAATTACACAAAACATAACATACTATGCGCCGAGTGTTCGTGTATAAGAAATATTATTCGCAATATTTTAAAAATGTAAAAAGAATTGGTTGGTGAGTATAGCTTTTCCGTGTTTCGTCCCTATAATTAATTTGTAGAACACAGGGCCACGTAGAGAAGGATTATTACTGGCGAAAGCTATATGTGGTCAGCGGTTAATAAAATGAGTTCGGAGTAGAATTGATTTTATATTTGAGATATTTTCAGCTGAAATATTGGTTGTATAAACAATATATATAGTAGTTAGTAGCTTGTAGTTAACCAAATAAATTTTCAGGCCTGCAAATTCAAGATATTTGATATGAAAATCTCAACTTTTCGAACTAAAACTGCTCTCCCATAATTATGTTGACTGAATTGATTTGGCAAATATAGTAAATTTTGTTAGATTTGTTTACTATACGCTAATTGGTATAATTTCTAAAAAGCGATAATGACATCGAGGTATCAAGTATTTGTATCGGTATTATATTGCAGGTATATTTATTATTCAATCTAAACAAAGGCAACTAACCCAAATGTGTACAAACCGAGCCTTAGTTAACAGCTTAGAATGTTACATGGACGATCTGGTGGACTGCTTCGAGGATTTCGTAAAAAAATCCGTCATAGTAATATCAGTTGCGGTCGGCCTGCTAGTCGCTATGATCGCGTACGTTCTGAAGACGATTGTAGATCGTAGCCAGCCTTCGTCTGCAACAGGTAATCGAAGAATGCACCCTAATTGGCTCATATTAAACTTTACCCAATATGGTACATATTATAAAAATTTGGATCGCATAATCGATAAAAAATATTCTAAAGCTTTGTTACATGACTGACTTTGAACCTAAGCTGATACCAAATACCTACTATGTATATAACGGTTACGTCATCATACTTCACGACCAAGTCATAGATAATCATTAAGAAGCGATGGCAATAATGAAAAATTTTAACAAAAACAGTACAGTACAG
Organism: Parelbella macleannani; assembly: GCA_018245755.1. Taxonomy (NCBI): domain Eukaryota; kingdom Metazoa; phylum Arthropoda; class Insecta; order Lepidoptera; family Hesperiidae; genus Parelbella; species Parelbella macleannani. Next base: position 14,320 of record DWEE01000612.1, on the reverse strand, counting down.
AAAGTATGTCACAAAGAAATATATTATCAGAAAGTAAACTGAAATAAAAAATAAATCGTAGCATTGACTTGAAAATATACATAAATGTAACAGAGCCGCAAAATAAATTAGTTATTGATTTCACATTCTATATTTCATCATCATCATCATCATCTTCACTATTATTAACAAGGTTTAATAGTTCCACTATTGGATACGGTAGTCCTCTCTAAATGTGACCAACAAACTCAACACCTTACCGCTTAGGAAGCCCATGAACAATACTGACCGAAACACGTTGAAACAATTCCGAAGCGATGTATTTAACGGACAATTTGTTCATGTAAATTGAATTTGTTCGGGAATTTCTCAACCGCTGATCCCTTTACCTGCTTATCCACCCTATCCCTATTAAATTAGAAGCGAAGCATCTGATCTTTTTTCTATTGGAATTTCTTTTGTCTGAAAATTTCTGAATTGATCATTTACACAATATATATAGTGATCACATGCGAGATAAAAGTTAAAAAGGAATAAAAAAAATTATCTCGTGTAATTAATTTCACGAAAACTATCTAAAGTGGCATATAGCAATTTTCTGTGTTGTTGATAATCGATTCACTGATTTATCTAATCAATTTCTGAGCGTCATCAAAGTTGCATCATAATACTATGATAACTGCTTAATATCACTATGCTATGACCACCAATTTATCAGCCTTTTATTTTAATGAACCATAGTGCCATTTTACTCCTGTAGACAAACTTATGACGATTAATGTCTTAGAATATCTTAATAGATGGCTAGATTCTTGTCAAAGCTGTAAGTCAAGATCTTAGCATCAGGTGTTTGAAAATGATCTGGAAGCAAAATACAAAAAATCTCCTTAAAATCTGACGATACATTGGTGTTTGGTGATTTCATACCATTACAAACATCCATAAACGGTACTATCCACTTACTATTAAGGGCCCCAGCAGCCGTTTCGCTGTGCGAAAGTTCTGAAAAATACAGAAGTAACCAACATTATTGCTGGCTGAAGATTAACTTCGTACATAACACTTAACAAAACAGTGTGATTATCATTATTTGACTCTTGAGTAAACACCGAAGAGAGTGTTCTCTTCGGTGTTTACTCAAAGTAATAAAACACAATTGTTAGAAATTGAAACTCCACAGCGAATTAGCAAGTGAAACGAGTTGGCTTCAACAAACCGACTTACAAAGGCTCGGTAGTACGCTATTTGTAGTCTAGTTCAATTCGAAGAAATCTTGTTTAGCCGGTTAGGTAGAACAGCGTCACTTTCCTCTTAGCAATTTTTTCATTAAATATATTTTGAACTGCAGGTGAACCAAATCGCGGCGGTACACTTTCAAGAACCCAAATTGATCAAATTCAGAGCGATGACAGTGATGGCGTTTGGAAAATGGAAAAACGCCAAATACGAGGTCGTAATATTACAAAAGACAATTTCATGCTTTTTGATATCCAAGATGACAAAGGTACTTCAACGACGAGCGCGAATGATCAGATGTGTGCCGATGAGAAAGTTCTAAAAAATATTGCTTTTACTGGATGCACAAAAGTTGGTATTTACGTATTTCGTTCTCTTTTTTTTAAAAAAAAAACAAGATAATTTGCTAATTGTCTTATCATATTGTCGGATCAAAATTATGTATAAACGTAACATCACGTGTGTAATCCCCGAAGGGGTAGGCAGTGGAATGTAGTACATCCCCATGTTTCACCAGTTACGTGTGCGATGTGGAATAGGTCATGAGCTTGGGCACTGGGCCAACTGGATCCAAACTCAGATTCACTACCAGAAATCATAAATTGCATAAATCCAATAGTACCCGACCCGAGATTTGAACCCTCGCCATCTGTAGTCGCGCTCGACCAACCAGGCAGTCAAAAAATGTTTATGATAACTTCATTTAATGTAAAATTATTAAAGTACTAAGACACTACAACTTTTAGCTATGTCCAATACTCAAAACAGCATTCAAATTTAATGCATGTTCTCGCTTCATGTTTTTACATACAGTATCTTTTTTTTTCAGCCTAATTGCAAAGGCTGCTATGGATTTCAAAGTTCATCTACAACCAGGTACTTACTTTTCCATAGCCTGCCCTCTTCTATAACACTCTTAATACTTCAACATCAACGTGACGAAAAAATTTACTTCTACAACTATGATTTATATATATTATATACACACACACGCACACATGCGCGCAAGCGCACGCTTACGCGCCCACACGCGCACAAGCGCACGCGCTCGCCCACATACGCGCGCGCGCACTCACACGAACACCTGATAGCCTATATATTGGTTACGTATGCCGATCTGTTGCTTTAGTGATTAGCGGTCCTGACTGCCGGACCAAGAGTTGTGTTCAATTCTTACAAAAGGCAATTTATTGAGCGAAAGGCATGAGCATTGTTTATGTGGATGTAAAATTATCTATATGAATATATTATATTCAGAAATATTCATGTATTCATTAACTGTCTGATCACCGTAGCACAGACTCTGCTTAATTCGTGATCAAATCACGTGTAAAGTGTACCCAATATTTTATTAGAATTGATTGATACTTGTAAAATAAGTAATAATGGATATAATGGAACAAAAAATATATGACTATATTATTTCTCTTCCAGAGTTTCCATACCAAGTTTACCATTGGACCAAAAACGTAAGTGTTGAATATACTTTCAATTAAAATGTAATCGCTATGACTTACTGATATCTAACGGAGGTGGTTGCTTCTATAATATTAAAGCAGTGTATTTCTTACTGTTTCAGTTTATTCCTATAATGTCACGCAACAATTATCTGTTCCATATATGTATTACAGTCAATTCCGCCAACCGGCCTTTGGCCCGCCTGGCACACTGCGAACCTTCCCATCTGAAGTGGGGTTTTGTCCAACAATAAAACGTCGAAAGTGTTGATGATTAGAGACATTATAAATAATTATATCGAGTGACCTTGACTTGTATATCAACAGGCACTACTCCTATACCTGACCAGCTCCAGACACCCAAGTCTGATGATAAACTAGGCTCTTGCTGCTCAATGTGCTGTGATGACAAATGTGAACGATGACTCAAAGCTAGCCAACTGGAAATGAAAAGAACATTAGCTGAAGCGTGCGTCATACAAAAACAAAACATTTTATTATCCACCATCGATTACAAAGTATTACAAACATACGAATAACCTCGCCTTGATTCCATGGGGTTAGCAAGGACATAATTTGTACCAGCAGCCATCCTAACTTTTTCGTACCAACAAAATTAGTCATATGCAAGCTCACCTATTACAGGTAGATCTAATCTAGGCTTGCTCTAGAACGATTTCTCGCCATTATCTAATAATAAAATTATGACAAGTAAACATTCTACACCTACAGTACCTACATATTTTTCTTGTTAACCATATTTAACTACATTTTATATGTGTACCTATATGATAAAAAAATCTTTTAATTGTTTCTTGTATGTTTGTTACTAATCACTTATAAACTAATGAATCTATTTCTATGAAAATTGATGTCATGATAACTCGTTATCAGAATTAAGACAGGATGTTTATATGTCGGGAAACTTAACGCTATGGCACCACCTACTATGAACCAAGCAATAGGTCGTAAGTAGGTCGTCGTAGGTACGTCGTACCAAATGGTGATCAGGCGATTGAAATTTTCCTTTAAAAAAAATATCACGCAGTGTTTAAACACTAATAAATTAATAAACTATTTCACGAAATAGAAGAGATACAGATAGATATTAATGATTATATTGTATCTAGTACATTTTATATCAGTACAGTTCAGAAACAGTTTACGTGTGTCCGTCTCATAAAACTAGCTTCAGATAATTTTCAAGATTTAACAGTGATAGCAGAGTCACGATGTTGTTTTTACGTTATTACTTTGGGTAGTGTAAGCCCGGCATTAATCAGAGTCGAATTAGCCCGATTTACATGCCGAATGAATGGGACGCAATTTGTTACACGGCATTTATCTCGGCGTTTTTAATGTTTATACACTCATTAAGCTTTTAAAATGTTTTTTATAAAGTTAATTATTAGCTGCTTCATAGCTCGAGTTTTTCAAACATTATTGTATTTTTTATGTGCATAAAAATGTCGCCGTTAACTATGCCTTGTCATATCTACGAGTACATAACCTATACTATCATTTTGAAATGAAATTAAAAATTAAGATCATCGTTCTTTTTGTACGCGGGTATAAATGTGTGCGCATAGGATGTTGTAAGATTCGTAAAAATGTTCAGAAATTTAATTTTGAGCTTTTGTATCGTTTTGTTTAATTTAATTAAAATTTTGCTGTTTCATAGCGAATTAATTTTGTTTATTATATTACTGTTAATCTTAAGTACTTAATCGAAATAATTTTCGAATACACCTAAATTTAGTTTTATTAGAAATGTCAGAAGTCTCTATTAATCAGAAACTTCAAAGTAACATAAGTCGGAACATTAAATTTTCTTTATCATTTCATAGCTTTCCTAAATTTCCATCCGTAAATTGAAATAAATTTTGGAACATATTTTTTTAATATTTTGGGAGAAAAACCGAAATGTTTTTTTTTAAATTCCAACCTATTTCATAAGTTCCTGTTATGCCACGAGTACACAAGCTGAAAGGCATTTTCAACTGTTTTCTGAGCTATTTCTCATAATAGTTGTGCTATTCAAGTCAACGACCACTTTCGTGGTTTAAAGTAAATATTTTTCAGTTTTCATCATTCTATGTGTTTTAACACAACAGCGTTAAAAAATTCATATTATGTGTGCCTGAGAAGTAAATATACAATGATATTTTTCATACGAATTATTAGTTTCATTGTAAAAACATAAAATTCGGCTGCTTTGTAATTTTATTTTTACATTTGCTTTCAAGGAAGCAAAGCTTGCAGTTCATGCCTCAACTGCCTGTGTCAATTCCCAGCCTGTATATCCAACCGCAAAGAGAAGCCCGTACCCGAACGGGTAGTCCCGTTTGTGGTTAATTCTATCCCTGTAGATTAAGTTTGAGCGTCTCCTCGCATTAAATGTTCTCCGAGTAGTGGTCAGAGACTGGAGAACGCCTCTCTGAATTGCTGGCAACTCTGATTTATATTAGGAGAATGTGGAACATTTGTGCTGCCCTAATAATAAGTTCAACCGTATATATTAAAAGTTCCATGATAATATGAGTTAAATATTTCACGAAAATTTGTTTCATTTTATACGCCAGGTGTAATGGGGTAAGTAGAAAGTACTGCAGCCCAAATATCTTGTCTTTCAAACCTTACCATAAAATAAAAGTGATAATAGAATATATCAGGTACCTACCGAATCTGTCACATTATTTTAATACATCACTATCTAACTGAAAGGCAGCAATATAATTATCACATAGTGCGAATGTTTGATAGCCACGTTGATTTGATATTCATAAAAAAACATTTGTTAATTTGTTCCTGATAAATAACGAAGCAAAATAAAACGCAGTACGAAATATAGACAAAGAACTCAAATAATATTTTATTACACTGTGTAATACAAAAGAATTATATATATAAATTACATAAACAAAATTATAGCATATAAATTTATTCCATAAATTACATTTCGAAACAGCCGGTTAGAGTATGCTCCAGACCTCTCGAAGTTTCGGAAGAGCCTTGTGTCCAAATGAGGTATATAAAAAGCATTGTATCTAATAAAAAACATTCATATGACAACTGTTATACTCGTTGATGTACAATATAACTTTATTATCTATGATTTATGACAAAGCATATGAAATTTTAAGAATGTCATAAATACTTACCGTTTTCAATAAGTTCAAAAAAATGATGAAATAGGACGACAAAGTATTCAAAATGCCTAAGCGACATCACGTTCACAAAGGTGAGTAGGACTATATTTCTATATTCACGAAAGGGAGCTATAATAGCTCTATAGAGTTGACTCAACGAAACCTAATAGTGTGTGTAAAACAATCCTTGAATCCTTGATAGCTGGTGGATATATTCAGCGCTCAACCCATCACAATGATTAAATCGTAAAGCGCATTAAAGACAGTATGTAGTATGTACAGGTATTATCATTGAGATAATAGAAAACCATCAACATAATGAACCTGGCTTTTTTTACTAGTTTTTCAAATCATATTGTAAGTTTTACGTGATGGTATTAAGTGCGTAAGAATTTAAATTCTTGAGTTAATGTTAAGTCCAACGCGCAATGCTTTTGTAATATAATAGGGTAATAAAAGATGAAGAATGCTGGTGTAATTGATTATTATTGATTTTGATATCTAAAGCGATACATACCGCGGTAGAACCATTAATATATTTTTGCCTTATTTACAGTCATCGAAAGCTCTATGAACGTACAGTAATGTATATTATAAATGAGATTTTGTGATACTGTATAGTGGCAGCCATTTTGAAGGCTTGTAGCCGAAAAACAATAATTACAGTCTAATTATTGATGTAAACCGTCTTCTCATTTACCATAGATAGTGTGAACCGAAGTCAAATAATATGGCATCACTAGTAGCGTCTTAGCAGGGAATGTCAATGGACTGTTCCTTGATTTCCATTAAGGATTACGATATACGATTTAGGCATTAAGCAAATCTAGATCACGACTTTAGTACTATAGAACTTAGAGGCGTCTCCAAGTATAAGATTCAACTAAGTTGGCTGGCTTCGCAACTTGGAGCTATGTGCCTTGGAAAACAGACACATTAGCATTAGTGGCAGGCACAAAGGGACTAGCCTAGATTAACTCGAAAACATTTCATACCTAACTAGTAACACTTGTACACGAACAAGACAATAGTTAAATATAATCGTTGAATTGAAATAATAGGCTGTTAATTTGGAATGAAATGATGGACATTTCCATATATGGATATGGTCCCAGAATAAACTTAGCCAGGATTCATTAGCATTGTATTAAATAATAAATGAATGGTATATGTAACGCTTAGTACCAACTGTAATCGATTTACTGAATCCAATCACAAATTAAAACACAATCGAAGAAAATAAACCATTACAAATGCGTTACTTTGAAGAATAACTTGAAAAATCTCATATATGTCTCATGATGTCTCATAGACTGCCAAATAATTGATGATATTTAGTTCTGCCTTAGTCATTACTTCAATTACTTAATATAATCATTGACTCTCTTGTTCTCTCTCGTTCTCAGGTTCACACATACCACGCAGCCATTCCCCGAGACCCGAGCGGGCGAATATTCAACCAGTCACCATTCAAAATTACGTGAAAGTGGCCAACAAATATCTTCGGAAAGCGTACAACAAAATGAACGAGAGCTACGTGGCGATTTTCACGATACTGTTCGTGATTCTACTGAGCTTCCTTTTGCCGGACATATCGAACAAAATACACAAGACCAATGAACTGAAAGAGATGAAAAGCACACTGGATTTGATGAAGGTATTGATAAATATTTACAATAATACTATACATTATTAAACCGATCTTATCTTCAATTGAAATTTAATTATTTTCATGTTACATAACAGTAAAAGAAGTACAAGGAAGTACATATATACATATGTATATTTGTAATTATCAGAACGTCAAAATTCGCTGCACATAGGGTTCTACAGAAACTCACAAAGATAAGGAGCCATATAAATATCCGTACCCCGATTAGTATTGAAAGTTCGTCTTTAGATGTATGCCCGGAAATTGAATCCAAAACCCTCTGCACGATAGCTAACTATTTAACCGAATTATCCAAAAGGGAGATCAAAGAATTGAATCGTTTGATCCTATTCATTTGAAACACTTGGATTAAATTGAACAATATTGCTTCCCAATTTGGGGCAGTTTTTAAACATTAAACGCACAGTCTACGAAGCTTATAACACATATAGTGTTATATTGACTGTTGGGAGTGTTTTATTCATAAGTACAAAAACTGAAAACTGGAAATTCCTCAGTGCGTGTTGGTCAGCACGCTTTTGGCATATTCCGTACAAAATATTAAAATTTGCCTTTAACACCAGATCATTTACGTTTTATTAACTACTTAAGCAAACTATATACTATATAACAAATATACAGTTGCCCACATATGGTACGGATTTGTGGAATGATTCACTTATGCATGGTTCTATGCAAGACAGCTTTTTCAAAAGTGGCAGCCCATTGGCGACTCATCTGGGTAGGAAAGCTATGGTGACCGCAAGTTGTATACATACATATGTATGTAATGTATAGAGATGTTTTTAATGAAACGTTGTCTTGTTGATTACATAATCGCCAGAGAGAAGTCAATAACGCAGAAGTGGCGTGCCTGGCTGTCGCCGATGACTTCTGCTTCCTTCAGTGCTCGATGCGCGACGATCAAACGGAAACTGTTAGTATTAGGTTAATTTAATTGTTTTATCTAATTATACTAAATTAGTTATTATCTGTGCCCGGTGTATGGCAATAGGCTAACCACCTACTCCATTGTGGGACGTAAACGTAGCTCGTGAAATATGGGAGTGTAAACACTCCTCTGCCTACCCGTTCGCGGATTACAGGCGTGATGTTACGTTTACGTTTAAGCTACTTTAGAAGCCATAATTGGCTAAATCGTTCCTGGGAACCCTATCTACGGTACATCGGGAAACATCACGGGGTGCATCCAATATATCGGGATTAGCTGTACGTGTTGGCTAGTAGATATTTATACAGAAATACAACCTGCTCATAATAAATGCACAAATAAATGGAGCCCAAATTTACTATTCGATCAGATCTATCAATTTTAAATAATGTAGAGGCAAATTCATAGCCTCCAATTCCAATATTGTGTTATAAAATAATTTTACTTGCCTTTCATTAATTTTACATCTATTATACAAAATAATACCAATCTCCGTTAATCAAAACATCGGACTCGATCGATTAATTACAACTTTGCTATAATGCAGTTCGATAACTGTAATAAAAGAATCATTGCAATGTAATGATAATTTGATTGGCCCGTTGGTGCAATGGTTAGTGAACCTGACTGTTTCGCCCGAAAGTCTAGGGTTCAATTCCGACCTACAAAATGATTTGACTATAGCAAATATCCATACAAGTATATAATAGTGCGTATATATGGCTTATTTATTAGCCATCTAGTTACCAAAACACAGGTTCTCTTGATGTTTCTTTAGGATCAGGTGGCCGTGTATGGAGATGTCAGAACATATTAGATATTATTATTAATTCTTCGCTTATTCAGTGCTTCATTAATATAATGAAACGCGAACATAATATTGATTGTACAATTTACGCCAATCATATCTTCCTGAATATCGTCTTTCGTTGATGGTGATAATCGAACACAAGGATTTTTAGTTCTGGGTTCGCTACTGGGTAAGAGATACCTATATTAATAACTCTGGAAGCTAAGTTGAACCATCTAAGTTATTACAGCACTTCAGAAGAAGATAAAGAAATCTACTGTATAGTTCTCGCCATCATCAACCCTTTTATCGTTCAACTGTCGATAGGGCCTTTCCCGGAATGAGAAAGTCAGTCTTTTTTACCGAGAGCCAGGTTGTAAATGAACCACGTATATAGCAATTCTCAGAAAACGTGTAAACTGTCAGTAAAGCATTAAAATTCTAACCTTTCAAGTTATTCCATATATCCTGTACATACAATTATGGAGTATATTAATGCCGTTTTCATTTTCCCAGTCGAATGAACTGCGAGATTTGTCAGTATGCACCAGAAATAGCATGCGAGACACTCAATCGGAGCCGATGCAAGTGGAGAAGAAAGTCGGTCTGTTTCGCCGAATCTTCTTCCCGAACAGGAATGCTTCCCATAAAGTAACGACGCGTTCTCGTTTGCCCATATTAGTTGTTAATAAAATAAGAATGCTGTCTGTTAGTTTAGATGTCAAAAATGCTAAACCAATACGGTTTAAACTTTATTTAGACGGAATTAATATGTACCACGAGAAAGAATAAAGACTATTTAAAACATTTAGAATCAAAGCCGCAATCTATCTACGCTGGGCCTAGTCGCCTTTTATGGCACCCTGGTAACTCGGCATGGTGTCGAGGATACATTATTTCTCTACTCTAACACTGATGTTGTATACTGTTTTGTAGATTTTGTGTTTTAATCTGCTACTTGTTATTTGTTTTAGGAAATCGCGATCATGTCCTTTCTCTACAGCGATGATGCGTTGGCGGCTTCGAAAACGGTGAATTACACGGATGCTTTGTCGACCTTTGTTCTAGATTGATAAATAAAATACAAATCAAAATGTTTCTGTTACATATTGCATTTACTATACTATCACATACTCTCACAACTTTTACAATACCGTCACAGCCATGGGAATACAATTCACTTACAAACGTTAAAAAAACCGTCCACTCACCATTTCTTTATTTTCTTACGTACTTAAAAACGAAATAAAACGATGCAATAAACATATTTATATTAACGATTGTATAGATTGTTTTTAATCTACGTATGTTACAGCAACAATTCATGTTTTCAAGAAAACTAACGATTCTATATAACTATCTATCTGACTATGTACGTATGTAACTAAGTAATTATATGAGAATAACAAACAATCCTTACGTCATCCCTATAAATAATTCTTACCTGTTTCACATAACCTGTACATTACTTATCCACTTAATTTACGGAACGGTGGTTTTACTTTTAAAACCCACGACGCGGTTCGTAAACACATTTAAACTTTGTAGGTACTTCGTACCACTCCGTCGACATATTTATAATCAAAAAACGAAGCGCATTTTCTCCTATCTGTAGGCCTAGTACATTGGCTCAATAAATAACCCTTTCCCGGAACATTACCGCCCGAATACACAAATACCTCAGAGAAAAATTGCCTATCGCACTACTAAACGAGCCATGAATAGGGCCACGGTGCAAAGGAAATTCAATCTTATTGTAGTATTTTTGTTTGGCTCGTTTTTAAGCCCTTTTTTTCCAATTCCAGACTTGTATCTATTCTCAAAATGAGGTGGTTTAAGGGCATAGTTGCTCAAGTACGAATTGGTAGACATCAAACGCCATAGAAAAAACTAGTGGTGGGTCACGTGGTGACATTTTTCTTAACCGTTCCTGTAATTGGTATTTTATCCTTGTTCACTTACGATACTTATATTATATTTTAAATTTATAATAATTTTGCATTGGTATATAAATTAGCAGCAAGCAGTAAGGCTTTTCTTTACATCTACAAGGTATATGTCATGATCGTCTAACGTCGTTAAAAAAAATCTTCTGACAACGCAAAATGGCATTACATTAAATTATCCCATAAAAAAATGTTATAAAAGAAACAGTGGTTTACTGTCCGCAATCTTACTTTAGCATTTATAGTCCAATTTTCACAATGCCTCAAGGAAGAACGTTTAAATCTATGTTTGTTGAAGTTGTGTCATTCCTCACTCTGTTTGCTTTAATCGGCACCATGACATCCAACTTTTGGGAGAGATATTTAATTCAATCCGAACTATCTAACATGAAGTCCAGTCTTAACCTATTAAAGGTTTGTGATAGCTTCATGCTATGTCTTCAAAACATTGGTACCACAAGATCTTCCAGGTACTTATAGTATTTGTGACTTGCAGGAAACTGTTCACAACATAGGGGCTGCATACGACAACTTGCATCATGAACTCAACGGAATAACGCAAATAAAGGATATGAAATCTAAGCCATCGTTACCACAAGGGTTGCCAAAAATACAACGTAGAGTAACTAATGACATGAACACATTCAGTAGTATGGTCGAAAAAGAATTAATGAAACTAAAAGCAAATAAAAGCATTGGTGTTACAAAATCTAAAGGAACTACCAGCCCAAGCGTACACCAAAAGGTTTTAAAATCTTCTCTGAAAAATGCGTCGACGGCAACGAGAAATCCTGTCAAATCGACCGGTATTAATTTTCCAGTAAGATTAGAAACCCAGTCACATAGTAACGGATATACAACAAAAAATATACATAAATGTTGCAAAGAGGACTGCTGTGATTACGATTTCAATTATTGACAATTTTAAACTGGACCAGTTTGTAATCCTACTTCCTTAAATGTGTATACTGTTCATAAGGTTGTTCATAGTACACTTTTCCAATGTTTGTTTTGTTTTAATCTTGGGTTGCACAACAATACGTCAGATACGATTAAAACATTCCACGCTACACATAGCTTTCCAACAGGTGAGAATGCAACCAAACGTTAGACTGTGGATGTTAATAAAAGGGACATAATATTTGTATATGTTATACGTCGTTTATTGAGAAATTTAATCAGTTACAATCGATTAAAACGTTCCAGCACACATTTTTCTTTGATCACATTTTTCCGGTTCTAGTCAATTCTGCCCCACCTTCTTGGATTTCTTCGGAAAATGCTCAGTAGAATTTTGTGTATTTTTCCTATTTGGACATTTCGGTACACCTGCTTTAGGACTATTAGAATTGTAGTCTCTGTGGTCCCCACCACTCATAGTGTTAGCAAAAGCTTCCAATATTTCTATTTGACCTTCAATTTTTGGCAGCTCGTGTGAAAACTTCATTACTTTCGTTTCCAAATCGTAGTAAGATTCTTTCATAGTGGAGATGTTGTCCTGCAAAAGAAAATAAAAAACGTAACATCGGGCCTGTAAAGTTTGAAGTGGGCGGAAAAGTGTAACAAACTCCCACGTTTCACCAGTTGCGTTTGTGCCACTAAAATGGGGGGGAGGGGTAAGCGTTACACCGGGCACAAACGCACACTTCGAACCACAACTAGGTATTCTATATTTAAAAGATCCAATAGTACCCAGCCTGTGAATCGATCCCAGGATTTCTCGATCACCAGGTCAGTCGAAAATAAATGCTAATTTTAATTTTCTAAACAAATATTGCATGTATTGCAAATATTGTTCAATTAATTAAAACAGTATTAATTAAAATTGAATATGTAGATACTACGAAATTGGATAAAATAATTATTTCGATAATTAAGTCCGCAAATGCATTTCGATGGCTTAGCGAATCGAAATTATTGCTTCCATAAAGTTTTACAATCTCGATCAAAGTATTACAATAAAGTCGTTATTACGTTAATTTAATAATCCACAAAGACTGATATTTAAATGTACTTACATTAAATAACATAAGGTCACGCCTGTATGGCCCTATTTATGTTTTACATTGTAAATGAGTCATTCGTTTCGTTTTACATTTTTAGGTCAAATATAAGTCTTACAAAAGTAGAATCGAGTGGGTAAATAATTTTTTGGTACTTACTGATACCTCATTTATACTTCGTGTTATATTAGAAAGGTCACATTTAGCGTTACAAGTAGTGCAATGATAATCCAACATCAAATAAATGATAGCTAATAGACTGGTCATAACAAAAACGCTTGCGAAACCGTCCATCAATGACCAGCCTTTGTGGGAATTCCGCACTAAAAAGGCTTGCGGAGCAATAGGCGGTCTAGCCCTACGCTCTCTTCCTCTGCGATTTCTTCTCCCATGATATTCCATTTTTCACTATTTTCGTCGATGCGTCTCAACCTATTTATTGTGTGCTGAATTATTGTTATTTAATTTGTTTTGTTTTATTTAACCATTTCCGGTATTTCAATATTGTGTTTTATTATTTTGCTTTATCTTTTTCGTTAAGAGTCATTTTACTTCTGGAAATTTTGACGCTATTTTTGACATTAAAACACTAAAAATAAAGGATTAAATGATTACAACTGGCTAGTGTGAAATCATGTTTGAAAGAAAATGAAAAGCACTGCTTTTTGCCACGTTTATGAAGAAATGTAATAAAAAACGTACATGTTTTATTGTCAGTAATAATCTAGAGAACCATACTACGGTAAGCTGATCACGTAAGTCTAAAATTGAAACGTCTTGCGAAGTAGCTTTACCTTCTCGTTTCAATCAAAGCAACAATCCCTGGCTCTCCATTTAGTTAACACTTCAATGAACAGCTGGAACGTTTTTTCATGCACGTATCAGAACTAGTCGATATCCGAAATGTTACACCGTAAAATTGGCCAGAGTTTCCAAGTCTTCTATTTCGTTCAAACTCACGTATAAATTGTAAAAGCAACAAAATCTACCGGTTAGGTTGAGTTACCAAAATTTATTTGGTAGATACTTGATTTTTCTGGAAGAAATTGGAATGTCTGAAAATGAGATCAATTTGCAACGTAATAATGACTCAGAAGAATATATAAACCGTAACTGTCTTTGTTCCCTGCTAAGTAAGAGTAAAATAAGTATCGAAA
>DWEE01000611.1:0-16246 GCA_018245755.1 Parelbella macleannani | reverse complement strand
TTTATCGTAACCGTAACTGGAATCTGACTTCGTCGGTTCCTAGCCTGAAACAATCGTATTTTGTATACTTATGACATATATTTACCTTAACCAAGCGCAAGTCTGACCCCTTTGAGCTCGACACGTCAGTTCTTCCGGTTGAGTTCTATATAGCCAATCTATGTTGGATCTGCCTAAAACTGGTGCGAAAGATGGTATGCTAGTCACTTCTGGTTCTTCAGGGCCGGCTTCTATAAGAAGAATCTAGAACAATCATATTATGATGATTAAATAAATCGAATAAGAACTCACGAATGGCAATAAAATAGGTGAGAATCGACCAATAACGGTATATAAAAAAGAAGGTTCACGTAGATTTGTAGATTTTTCAAAGAAACACACTGAAATATTTATAAAAAACTTCTTATTGTAATTAATGTATTCAAAATGAATACCGTATCGTAGATGAATATAGTATCGCCATTGTGTAAGTTTCTCTATCCACGACTATGGAACGTATGGGGTTAGTGTACCGTGTCACCTGGTTTGAATTGCTCCAGATTAGATACCGGATAGTAGCCTAATGGTACCAATCGGGATTAGTAGCTTAAAGTCCTCTGTATAGGTCAAAATTCTAGTGAAATATCCTGTTAATTATTTACCTGAGACCGAATCGTTTACTATCTACAATCTGCCATTAAATATTTCATTTAAGTACATCACAATTTCATAATCATATTCTACTCATATGCTAATTGAACTCAACAGCTCACATTTTGTTTTAAGCTTTTAAATCAAACGTCGCATAGTTATATTGCCGCAGTTTTATCCTTTATACAGATGAAAACTGCAAAAACGAATATGTTTTTTCTAAAACGCTGTGAAACTAAATGCACTTTTAATCCAGTAATTATAAAACAAAGTTGGATGTGCTTTACGGAACTGAGCTACGATTAGTATGAAAAATGCGAGTCCTCCCTGTCGACGTTGAAAAGTTTGATTGAGTCTAAACTATCAAAATTATATTAATCGACGCCGGTATCCGCCACGGGTCTTTTATTAATGAAAGTCTGTTTACTGACTTTAGTAATTTATTATCTCGTTTAGTCTTCTACTTACTTTATTCAGTTTGTTCGACTGACCCTTTCACGTTAATTATTTATGTAACAGAGCATTTTGATTTGTTACTAATATAGTTACTTTTGTTTCACGTGTTAAATTCACCTGATGACGCGATTAAATTTATCCGCTTATTCCAAACGATTGCTATTATTTTATAATACAGGTAAATGTCCGTGACGGAAAGCGTTTTCATA
Source organism: Parelbella macleannani (assembly GCA_018245755.1). Lineage (NCBI taxonomy): Eukaryota > Metazoa > Arthropoda > Insecta > Lepidoptera > Hesperiidae > Parelbella > Parelbella macleannani. Next base: position 14,951 of record DWEE01000611.1, on the reverse strand, counting down.
CAAACACATTACGCCGTTCCGCTCTAAAACTTTTAAATCAGCGGACATTCGACCACGGTGGATTAATCATGCAAGATTGGCTTCATAGATTTTTTTCTTAGATATACATGTACTCGTATAATAAGATGCTGAGGTGATTATTAATACTAAGGTTTTATGTCATATTTTTTTGCGACATGCTAACTTGTACTGAATGTATATGCAAAAGTCATTTACATAATGTTTCTGTGGGGGCTAACTTCCGAAAATATTGCAATTTTTTTCTGAACTGTTATATTTAATAACATTAGAAATAGTTTACGACAAACGTTTTATTTATATAATCTTTATCACGTGGTATTTAAGGTATATTTAAATAATTTTGTTTCAGAAATCAACTTGAATTTAGTCGTCAAGGACACCTCCTCTTATAGTAATAATAATGAATAGTTAAATCTAATTCCAAACTACGCAGAGTTCAAGGCAACCTGAAAACTGATACACTTACATATGTGCCAAGAGGTAAATGTAAATGTAAATAGCAAATAACTCTAAACTTGATTGTTAAGGACTCTGTTCATTGCCTATACTGTTATAATGCAGCATGTAGTCCGCTTAAGGCTAACAAAAAAAAGTTCGATTTAAAGTTGTTCACAGATGCTTTATGTACTACATTGCGGTTCAAAGATGAACGCTTCATATTCTTGAGATTAAAATGCAAATTGATTTAATTACGATTACCTCTTGGTAGAAATACATACATACTATATTAAATTTTCCATTGTAAGCATACATACATTATGTGGCGCCTTGATTATTTTGTTAGCATGAGTAAATTTAAAATAACAAATCTCGTCAAGATTGCAATGGAACATGTTTTCAGTGTATACAAAACCGTGTACGCCCATAAAATTTAAAATATTATAACCAAATTTACAAATTGTATCGTTTAGTTTTTTTTTTGTATCGTAAAACGCATCAAATTTGACGATGTTTACCTAAAAATGCACATACACATTACATTTACGGGCGCCGTTATCGTAAAATGAGGGTAAAATCATGATAGAGGCGTGCGTAAGGTGTAACGTAAAATGAAAATGGCGGTCGGGGAGTCGATGATAAACTTGAATGGCTCACTGCAATCAAATTTCGTTTCACGGATAAGGTCAGGTAACAGCAAGGCAAAGGTTATTTGACACTGATTTTGTTGTTAAGTAGCTATTCCAAGGCTTACGTAATCAGAACATTTTTAGCTCTTAAGGTGGTTCAAAAATATCTAGTGGATGGAGTTTTCGATTATCTGTTCTGGTTTTACGTAAGTGGTGGTAGTGGAGTATGTTAGATGTTCCGTAAATGTGTGGATATATATGATGATATGCGTCAGGGTGTAGGCAGAAGTTGGATGCGGCAAACCTAGGACAGGGTGCGATCGCTCTCATTGGGTGAGCTCTATACATGCCCAGTAGTGGGCTAAGATACGATGATGATAATGATGATGATGATAATGATGAAGATGATAATTATGATGATGATAATGATGATGATGATGATGATGATAATGATGATGATAATGATGATGATGATAATGTTGATGATGATAATGATCATGATGATAATGATGATGATGATGACAATGATGATGATGATGTGTAGGATTCATTAGCTTTGTGACGCAAAGAGGGTTGGATTAAGCATAAGCTAAACATTGTTTACGACCCATACATATTGGTTGACAACGCAATGTATGCCATTAGGAATACAATAAACGTAGTCTTGCCTTATTTTTTTTGTTTCGCGCTCTATGACTTTTATTTTTCTGCAAATAATAACATGTTGACTATTAAACAAGAACTTTATTGATCATTCTTGTTTGAGTATGTGTGTTGAGCAGTTGTTTTCATGGCTTAGAAGTTTTGACACTTCCGATGGACTGCTTAGTCAAGTATTTGTCTTTTTGCCTATCAAGTGGGTGTAACATACTTTCGCCAGTCCACATTCCACTTCATTATCATCATCATAAGCCTACGCTAGCATTCCACTTGTGAGGTAAAATCTTATCTTAGTGCGGTAGTAATGTAAATTACTACCTTATAAATAGAGTGAATTGTGGTCGTATTCATGAACTCCCATTTCTTATGATGAAGTAGATCAATTGCTATGAATCCGGACACACGAGAGACCGAATATCCCGCGCGAATAAAGTAATAAGGACATTAATAGTTGCGGAGTTCATTGTCACATAGACGGAAAAATATTCAGCAAACTATTGTAATATAGTACAGTATAATAATGAAATAATATATTTAGCTGGGGCGATATACCTACGCTATAACAATATTTGACTACATGACGGTATATTAAATACATGTTACTTTGTCCTCGGTGTATGGCAATAGGCTCACCACCTACATATTTACATGGGACGTAAACGTAACTGGTGAAACGCGGGAATGTACTATTACACTCCTCTGCCCACCCCTTCGGGGATTATAGACGTGATGTTACGTTTTTCAATATACTTTATTAGTTTTATTTCTATTTAAGTATATTATGGTGTGTAAATTGTCATTCTAACCGAGTAGTCGCCGGACCACGTGAATGAAATTGTGCTGAACACGTAGCTCAGTATTTGTAACCATAATATGTATGACTGCTAGTAGCTTTACGTAAAATATTGTAAGATTCTTTGAAAAAACTATATACTCTGTAAGAAATAGCAGCTGACTGAGTGCGATTGTAAAACTTTTTCTCTCTGGACTCAGTGTCATTGTTTTAGTTTTATCTCCGAGATAAATTTCTGGAAACGTTCATTGGAGGGTTTCCAGAAATATCTTTTTCGTTATTGGTATAGATTTTTTTGTAACTTCAAATTCCCAGTAGTAGCGCGGGGACTGGATTTGTGCCCGGTGTATGGGCAATAGGTTCTCTTCATATTATATGGGAGGCATTGATAAAAAGTGGTAATACTACTCTTCATTTTCTAACCCTTCGTGAAAATGGAAGCGTGATGTATATATGTAATTAATTTATCGTAATTTGTGGTCTTGTACATTTCGAAAAATGGTTTTTGAAAAATCATTTTATATGTAACATCTCACCTGTATTCCCCGAAGGGATAGGCAGAGGGGTGTAATACACTCCCGCGTTTCACCAGTTAGAAAGAAAGAAATAAATAATTTTTTTTATGTGTAACATGTACACAAGCGCTAAGATATAAAAAAAACAACAAATTGAGCAATTGCACACTGCACACGTTACAAAATGGATCCTACTCAGCATTATGCTGGAAGCATATGAACCAGCGCTGGTTTTCCGTAGGGCCCAATTGAAGACGTCACGGGATGGCAACCAACTCAACTTGACAACACCCAACCAACGAAGCAGTCATTAAAGTATATTATATCGAAGCGAAATAATTTGATCTCCAAAAACACAACGCTTCTTGTGTTTTTATTATTTGTCATTATGTAAGTCGTCTTATGCTAAACGTACAAGTACAAACTGGTTCAAATCCAAACTGAGTTCACGAATGTCATTTTAATACAGTAAATTTTATTTGAATATTTCTTTATACTGTATACTCGGTGGATTTGTATTTATGCTAATACAAATGTTAAAGTACTCCTGTCTGTTTGTTACGCTGTGTTTATTACATTTTCACATTAAAACTCAGAAACTAATCTGTATACATTTGGTATGCAGATGTATTGAATCCTAGGAAATTATATGCTTTTTATCTGGAGACACTATTACTTTGTACTAAAAGCGATACTAGAATATTTCATCAAAATTTACGTACTAAAATAGACGATAAATGATTCATGAAGAAGGACCTCGATTAGATCGTAAAATAGTCCGGCTATCCTAAACATGTGCGAGTTAGGCTGGTATCTAATCATGATTTAAGAACAATAAACTCGCCTTAAAATCTATGAACCACCATCAGTGACATGGTAGGAACGCTATAAATAAAATCCACGCTATAAATAAAATTCAAGGCACGATTATGTCTATTTTATGCTCTAAGAGCAGACTAAAATATCAAGCGCGTATTTGCTGTAAAAAGCTATTAAAAACGTAGTCCCAATGTTCTGTACAAAGGCTATCTGTTAATATTTCTTTTGTTTTTCAAACTTAACTAGAACGAAATTTAATATTGAAAATCAGATTTGAAATTCTCCAAAATAAAAATACACTGTTGTAGTATTATATTTAAATGAAATAGAAAATGTTAATAGGCGAAACAAATTTGTATTGAATATTTAAATTGGCAAATTATGTGTATAGAATATAGAAAAATATACACACAATACAACGAGATAAAAGTAAATTATACAGTCTGCTAAATTAAAAATGTCAACAACTCTATGATCAATTTAAAATTTATGCTAACTTCAAATCTATGATCAAGGAATGTATTAGCTTTGTGAAGGCTGACTGCGCAAATGACATGTGAAGGTTCGACAACTTTTTCCAATGTTGCCAGAATATTTGTATTATATCTCGACCTTAAAACTTTACATATCTAAATAAATAATGGTAATACCCTTGCAAAATAATGTTGTTTTTCGCAAGCACGCTTAAAAATACCTCTTGCCTGGCTTAAGATAAAATAAGAATGCGATTACTTAAATATTTTAAATTATTTCTTACACAATCTAATTACAGTGATTCAGGTCAGATCAGAGATAAAATCAAGAGAAAGATGTGCATTTAGGTTTTTATATGACAATGAGAATATAATTAAACATTTTTAAAAATAAATTTAATTCGTTTTTAATTTTATTTTACTGTCTGATAAACCTGTAAATGGTCAATCAGACCGTGACTGATCATCATCTAGATAGTTTGAACATCACCATCAGATAGTACTCAATTAAATTCCAATAATACATTTTTCATTATTCGACGTTCAAGATGTTAGGTGCTCCAACTTGCATCAAGGTGATCAGATCCGAAAATTCTGATCTCTATATAATGCGAACTGAAGCGGTAAAGCGGCTAAAGGTTAGATCGTCAGTAATTTATTTTCAATTTAATAAGCAATGTTAACATGTTACACTTGTGTCTACACGATTGATTTCGCCGACAACCTTGTGTTGTAGTTACACACACTTAATTGTTATGTTCTCGATACCACGCCTCGTTGAGATTACATTTTTACAAAGTATTTAATGGGTCTGGTTATAGTCACAGTATATGCACTAAGGGATTTTTTAAATTTAGAAATTCTAGTAGTCTCGGAGTCTGGATGTGCGCCCGGTGTCTGACAATAGGCTCACCACCTATCTTATGATGAGCAGGGCCTGTTACGCTGTTTTTTTTCATAAGCAATAAATAAAAAGCATAAATTATACAATTACAATTACATCCTAGGCTGCGCACAAAATACTTTCATGGTGGAATGTAGAAATTTTAATCAACAGGTATGTTACAGCTAATTAATTGGTCGATTCAAGGCGATAATTTCATTCTATAAAACTAGGCCGCCAGAAACCATTATCGAGATAGCGGCCACCGGACTGTCGCTGACCCTGAATAAAGAAACTGCCGGCATCAATGATATCTATTTTATTCGTGGACTTAAGTTAACAGACTGGGCACTGAAATCTTAATCGAATAATCTATAGGTTTTTATTTTTAGCAACTAAATGGCAATGATCACTTTCAATAAATATATATTTTTGTTACATTTCGACGTGCCCATCGTCAGGTCGGCTATTAGCTTTTTTGAAAATTACGCATTTCTTGTACATGTAAAATTTTTTATAAGTACCATACATATGTATATCTTATTTGAAAATGTTTCATTTTTACATACAAACAAATGTTTGTTTCAGTAAATATAAGGAATTTTCTTTTAACAATATATCAGGAGTGATATCTTATCAAATACCAATATATAAACGAAACAAAAATCAGAAGTGTGAACGCTTAAACTGACAGTGGGGACACTTATAAAGAACAATTCATAGCCGTGTTCTTGTGACCTCACAATCAGTTGCGACAACTGCGGTATTATCCGTTTTTGTGTTGTAGTATTGAATAGTGAGAAAAGTGATCTAAGACTTACGTATAATACAACGTAAGCGCCTTTTGTCAGTCGGTTATGTTTTTTATACGCCGATATCATAGATCGATTTTATGATTTTGTTATTAAATTGTTGTGTCATACAACACGTATTTATATCTATTACATTATTTTATTAGAATATTACTTTTATACGGATTAACATTTGAACTCGTATTTTCATGTTGATTAAAGTAGGTTTGTTTTTGAAAATAATCTGAGTACTGTAACATAGAGTTGAAAACACGGTGTTGGTGAGTACCGGAAATTTATTTGTGAGCAAATGAATTAATGTTCTATATTCTTGTAATAATCCTTGACTGTTGTCAGCCTGAGAACAGATTCGTGTTTAATGGTAAATTATTTGTTGCGTTCAATGATGGGGTTGATGATGATGATGTCGTTGATGTCGGTACTAATGGTATTAGTATTAATAAAAATTTTACAATATAATTCAACGTAACAAAACGTAACATCACGCCTGGAATCCTTGAAGGGGTAGGCAGAGGAGTGTAGCACACTCCCACGTTTCACCGGTTACGTTTAAGTCCCATGGAATAGGTGGTGAGCTATAACAATATAATTCAATGAGAATATAAGTTTCTCTATATTCATATATCGAACTAAAATCCACGCTATTCCTTCAAAGAAGACATCGAAGGTGCAAAGATTGCTGTAAAGCAACAGATAATCTGTAACAATGGGGTTCAGGATCCGTATAATAAGATTTTATCCACCTCGAAATAATATGAAATAAAAACGAAAATGCTCTTTTTCTGTCTTGGCCAGAGAAGAATCACACGTTTTGGGTCGCCATTATTAGGCACGTCCGTGGGCCATACCTATAATAAATAATGAAGTAAGTACCTAATCATTATCAACACAATATTGGAGTAACTCTCATTGGTACGGTTTGGTTCTTTCGATTTCTCTTTTGAGCTTTTGTGAACATAAGCTATAGTTCGCTGTGTTATATAGTATTATGTACCGAGTCTGTCTCCGTCTTTAAGTCGGTTCGATCGCTGGCCGTTCATGGTTAATTACTATGAGTATGAACGAAACTAATGGCGTTGTCGCGCAAAAACGTGTGCGAGTTAACCCTGTAAATAATTCAATAATAAATTTAATTCTTAGATCTTTTTCCATTCGAAATGTTAAACAGCGGTTGGGTGGTAAAAACACGTGGTTCGTGAAAACGACTAAACTATTTGTAATAAAATATGTCTCTAGTTATTTAGATATACGTAAACCAATTTGTGGACAATGTAGATGCGGATGTCGCCTCGAGTTGAAACATCTTAAGAGTATTATGAAACACTTGAAGGTGTGCGGGTCTCCTTACAATGTTTTTATGCACCGTTACAATAAGTAATACATAATTATGTGCTTATTAAGACACACTTAATATTGTAAGAAAAGAGCTTTGTTTCAGGATTTTAAATTAATACCGTCCTACTATTTTTGAAAACGTAAGTCTTATTACCAAATTAAAAATGATTGTAAATACTTTTTATTTAATTAAAAGTACGTTACATAACAATAGTGCGATTGTTTTTGACTGGATTATTTACATGAAGTCGATTAAATTAGTTTGGGTAGTCCAATTATCCAACCTTAGTATAGTCTAGGGCCGTCCATAACTTTAGGGTATCCAATTTTTGGATTCAATTTACACTGAATTTTGATCTCGTGTAAATATAATTTTATTAGCACCTAACTATAGTTTAACGTTTGTTAGTTTCGTTTGTTTTATTTCGCAAATAGGTATTAATTAAACGTACCTAAGTAATTTTTAGTAAAAAGAATTTCTTATTAAGTTTTTAGAGGATGATTCAAAATAATTATGGCGGAATGGAGGGGTATTATTTAGGTTAGGCACTGTTAATCTTAGGGTATATAAGTACTCTACTACATCAGTTCGAATGGTTTTTTTATTTGTGATTTAGAAACTGATAAGATCGTGATAGATTGACTTATGGCGGCGAAACTTAGCATAGCAGTTGCCAAATTGCGTAAACATGTCGGTCAAGGTGTCACGTTATATTTAATGTTCAATAGCGCTTGCGATTATAATTAAACGGTATTATATTAAATATATATTATATTAAATATAATACCGTTATATTTTATTGTATAAATTATATTGTTAATAATGATGTAATCGTTAACAATTTCTGTAAATGTTGTAATGTAATTAAATGTGCAAAGAAAATAGGAGTACTTAACGTAACAAAAATGCGTTCTTGAAAATGGACCTAATTTTTCCCTATTTATTTATTATTTATTTATTTATTATTTCACAGAAAGGTAAAATGACTTTTGTTATGCTATTATAATTATTATATAATCTATGTTGTTATTATAATTCTAAGTTAATTTGTCTCGTCGGTCGAGTGGTCGTAAGCGCGACAGCTAGTCGAGAGGTTCAAATCTCGGCTATTGGATTTTAGTAATTTCTAGTTGAGGCTGGGAGTGTTGAAACGTGGGGGCGTACCTAACCTATTACACTCCTCTACCTACGCTCTCGGGGATTACAGGCGCGATGTTACGTTCTTATATAATCTGTTTTTGTGTCTCATATCGTACTCACTCTTCCATTGTCAATTGCAGTTGATATATTGTAACCTGATATTATCTCAGTTCAATTACAATGTTGTTATCATTGATAATATTTTTCGTGTAATCAAATTATTCAATCACATAACCAACACGATATATTGATGAAATAATCAAAGTATTAATATCATTATTAATAAACAATATACTAAGCTTACGTGTGTATAAAGAGTTTACTCACAGCGGTCAACTTTTACAACGAAGAGAAAATCTAGGGATGGATCTCACTTAATTGTAAACATCGGCGAGCCTAGTACTAATATTAGTAGATAATAATGTTCCTACGTTGAAGTCGGCCAAAGATGAAACATAACACGTAATAAACCAGGTGGAATCTTCTAAATGTTAGGCAGATATTATTCAGCATACGTTGGCTTACGAGAGAACGGAAGACAGACCATTAGTGGGCAAAGTTAAGAACCAAATGAAAAAGAAACTCACCTTCCACTTCTTAACTTCAGATAAGCGATTCGCAATTACACATCCAGCAGATCCAGCGCCGACGATGATGAAATCGTACTCCTTTGAACTTCTCTTTTTTCTTCTACTTCTCTTACCGCGACCGCTCTTTCTTTGCACTTTAGCAGACGCTTTCGAATCAGCGCCATCAGTGTCAAAATATCCCCCTTGATTCAAAAAATTGAAATCTATGATCGCTCGTTCTGAATTAAATTTCGAAAAAGGAACCTCGTCATATTTTCTCGAATACTCAGGACCTAAGAAGAATTCCGATTCAGGATATTCATCTCCTTTGTCGTCATGATGAGTTGTGTATTGGTCTGATGTTGGATGGATAATAGGACCAATTTGGGTTGAATGCAGTTGCTTGACAGGCTCCACTGGAATTGGAAGCGTCGGACCCAATTCCGGAAATGACGACAACGAGTGCTCGAAGCCGAAGTTTGTAACGGGCGAGTAATCATATTTAATTGGCGGTGCATATGGATTGATTTTGGAATATACGTTGTCAACAGATGCGCCGAAGAGTTGTGTCACTAGAGCCAGGAACATAAAACCGGCTTGCGAACACTGCGTTAATGGCGCTGCCTGCTCCACACATATTGGGGCGATGTCGGGCGTCACCCAATTTGATGTCATTTCGCCACTACACTGGAACGATAACTAAACTAAACTCGCTGCCTAAATACACTTTTAATGTCTGTTACTCATGAAGTCTTTATGTTGAATGATATAGTGTTGCTAACTTGCATCGAAAGTGAGTGGGAGCAGGCAAGGGTCTGTGCGCACTACTGGCCGATATCTGGCGCAATATTGGTTTTGAAACTAGTTTTCTAGTATGCTTAGAAGGTTATGTTGGTAATGATGATAATAAGAGGGCAAGGGGAAAATTATTTAAGTGTAACAACACCACTGAAGCGCTCTTGCTGAATTCTTGAGATGCAATCTTTTTCAGGTTCCGAATTAAGGGAAATAAGTTGCTGTGGTTACGTAAAAAGGGGAGATTTAAAGGGGGAATTGCTTTTGATAGCTTTCTCAGATACGTCAAGTTAATGTGTTATTAGTGTAATTTTTTGTCTATAGTTTTCAATTGGTGTACCAAACAGTAATATTCAAGTACTGACTTTATTAAATTTAAACGTGTATACCACTCAATGGTTTAGGGCAAAACACCTAACATCACTCCTGTAAAGTGATAAAAAAAATGTGTTCTGGAAAACGTATAGTGCGGTCAAACCCCAACCGCGTCCTAAGCGATTCAAACTTAGAAAGGTAGTGCGATAAGAACTATGTGTCATCGATTTATGCATGACAAGGTAGGGAGAGACCTCACGATCTGACCTGTCTGATACAATTAATTAATAGTTTATGATATAATTGTTCGTTTATCAGACCGTGAAATCTCGTATAATGATAATTATGTCACATAATAAATGTCTCAGCTTCGTATGTTCATGTTTTGGTCAAGGCCAAAACCGGAATTGATTTAATCACGAAAAGTAATTAAGTGGTATTGCTTCCCATAATGGTCACCGTGAAGGCTTGCTTCGTGGCATATAAATATCAGGACTTGGATTCAATTTCCGGATAGGTATATGTATGTCTAAGTAATAAACTAGATATTTTTGTTTTCTAGCAACCACGTGGCCAAGGAAAGGTATTTATGTTCTTTATAAGAAATATACGATTTAAAGAATGCACTTTAAGATTTGTTACGACTCTATCATTCCACTGTTGGACACGGGTCTCATTTTAGAATGAGAGGGTTAACGCCATAATCTGCCATGCTGGTATAGTGCATGTTGGCATATTTCGCACGACTTAGAGAACAATTTAACAAAAAAAATTTTTAAGATTTTGAGTAGGTAAGTTATTTTATTGAAATAGAAGACGAAATAGTATGTACGAATAATATTTTAAAACCTTATCGCACACGAGTTCTACTAATGACAGAGCCAGGACTACGGAAACGAAACAGCCAATGATTCGACAGACCAATAATCTTAAATATTAAGTTTTATCTATAAGTTAGACCCATTTTGCTGCAGACGGTAATCGTTGCCCAGTTCATTGACACCAATCTAATATAGTAACAAGGTAACCGAGCAAGTATATACACTTAATTGCAATTGTTACTTCCGTGTTCCGAGAATTTCAATACAATTTAACGACCACTTCAGTAGTAACACTGCGTGATATACGCAAATATATTATTGTTTTTTTTATCTAATATAAAATCACACCTCGAAGAAAGGAGCAAAGGAATGTAGTGTATTCCCAACATTCACCAGTAATGTCATACGTCCCACCATGGAATAGGGGGTGAGCCTATTGCTATATAACGGGCATAAATCCCGACATCCAGCTACTACTAGAAATTTCATCTTAGGCAAATCCAACAGTAATTGATCCGGAGATCCAACACAGTATCTCTTGATATATATATATATATATCTCAGTCGTACTTGCTGCCGACGACCAACGAAGTAGTCAATAATCTCTATATATATAACTGTCTTTTTATCCTATCGGAATAAAACTAAGTACAGTAAAAAATAGTCGAAACAGAATATAAAACATTATAATACACGGAAAGGAGACGTTACTGAGACTCTTCTTGAACATTGACTCTTCTTGTATTATTTACGGGAGATGATTTGTCAATATTGAACAAACAGAAAAGTACAGTCGCACACAGAATCGATTGGCGTTAACGATAACCGCTGTGCGCGTTTTACGTTATTTCAATGTGATGGTTATTCGCGGTCAGGACTAATGGTTAGTTAGAATCGTGCGGTTGGATTTGGTTGGTTGAAGTTGAATTCGAAAACCGGATGTGCTAAAGCTTCTGTGTGTAAAATCCGAAAGCTATTATGCATGTGTGAAAAACAGTGTTTTTTGAGGATAAGCAGAAATATTTGAATATAAAAGTTTAAATGATCAATTCTGTATTATTGAAAACCTGATTGAAGCTGATACTCACCCATTTTAACGCCGCCCATATTGTAGTATATAGAAATCAATGAGGAATAAATGACTTAAACAGCATGTATGACACAAATTGATGCAACTTTTATTTTATACTAACGGTGTATTTACACTGAAAAGTGACCTCTGTTAACTTATATTGTAAAGCGCAATGACTGTTAGTTTTACGAGTAAAAGGGAAATGGAACGATATTTTAGTATAACTTGTAAAAAATACCAGGAAAAAGATAGTGATTTTTGTGTAGAACTGTACTCTAATTTTACACACTTTTAACATTAGCATTACAAATAAAAAAATTTAAAAACGTAACATCACACCTGTAAGTCCCAAAGGAGGCAGAGGAGTGTCAAACATGTTTCACCAGTACGTTTAGTCTAGTTACGTCTAGTTACGTCCCACTGTTCAATAGATGGTGAGCTTATACCATACATTCAAATCACAAATCCAGACTGGGCCACTACTAGAAATTTCTATTTGATAATCCAACTTGGAAAAATCCAATGGTACCTGACCGGGGATTCGAAGCCAGAACCTCTCGATCAAATTTCAGTCAAATTTTTAATTGTTACTAAAAATATTACATAAATATTGTACCGTATCTAAAGACACGCTAAAAGTATAAAATATTAAATGTACTGTCATTGAAGGAATGTAAGCAAATTTCTGGAATGCTGTGGCCTGTGATAAGGGCTATTTAAGAAAGGCGGAAAAGCGCTTTCCAATAAGCCGCCAACAAAATGGCGACTTTTTAGCAGTTACAAATATGTTGGCGATACACGACAGTGAGGATTTATATTGCAGTGTGATTTAATATTTATTACTTACATCACACGTTACCGTCCAACTAAATGGCATCTTAGTTCATTGCACATTACAATTTAACAGGGACGTGCTCATATTGTCAGATGATTGATTTTGACATTCGTTATATAATATTTTTTTCTAATTTAGAATTTTTAGTAGTGACAAGTGTCTAGATCCGTGGTCGGTATATGGCAGTAGGCTCATTACCTATTCCACGGGACGTAAAACATAACTGGAGAAACGTGGGAGTGTACTACACTCCTCTACCTACACCTTCGGGGATTACAGGAGCGATTTTACGTTTTAACTTCATTATATGCACAGATATAAATACTCATACCTATTAAGATATGACGCTTACTTAGCTTGCCGTGGCAAGTTAAGATACAGTGAGAGCACGCTAATTGCAGCCACTACTTGCGCTGTTAACGATCTAACAGATTACATTTACATAATGCCCGCACGCTGCAGTTAATAAAAAATATGGTAGAAAAATACCAGCGCTACACCTATCTGTAACGTGAATCTGTTGTTAATGCCATGCTTACTTTCTGTAGTATTCCTTTGTGCGACTTAGCCTTAGCGTTAGCCCTCGCATTCTGACAAGAGACTTGTAGTCCAACAGTGGAATGACAAAAGGGTCGAAAAAATGTGTTGACGTGGATTTCAGGGGCGACCACCTTAGTTTTCGGAAGTAGTATATGTACTCGTATATGACTTATTTGGAATATGATAGATGTTAACTAAGATTAACTGTGTACTAACATATAAGTACCTACTTATTAAGAGACAATCTATAGTGTTATTAACGGTTTATATTAACGAATTTAGGTAACACTGATCACAGGTCTGTGTGGCAGTAATAGCTTCTGACTAGTGTGTTCTTGCTTGCTATTCTCTTGACATAAAGAGTACCATTATATATACACTTGCTCAGTTTATAGTTCTATAAACATCCATACATATCTGTACCAAGATTACGACAGTACCACCACATGCAACAGTATTTGAAATGCAGGAGCGTGGAGAGCGGTGATCCAAACCTTCCATAGTTTCTTGCGAACATTTTTCTTTTACTAGTACTTTCCGTTGCCTGAATATTACATACATACATATCATCACGCCAAGTCCCTCGCGATATAGCCAGAGAATACGGAGTGCCAAATATCTCTGTCCTAGCAGAGCGGTGTGATTTATTACACCTAATAAAGAAGTGGATATCTTTGGTTTAACGATAAATCAAATACTACTGGAAATACGTAATATACGGAATTTACTGAGACGGTAATGTTTTGTCGCGTTCGCTATATTCACAATAACGGTCATAAAGCTGGCTCTACACTATTGTCTATTCGCATAGCTCGCTAGAATTTTCTATCAAAGCGTATCGGAAGAAACAGCACTTGAGAAATATTCAGAGCTGTCGTTAAAGATTTCGGTGCGAATTTTGGTTGAATGGAACGTAGTGTACAGTAAGTGACATTAGTGAATGGAAGTAGTAGTAATAGAAACGGAATATATCAGTTCATTAGTCGTGACAACTTTTCGTCTGAATTTTTTCCGTCTAGCCTCCTTCGCAACGCGCGATAAGGAACTCCGCTCCAAAAATACCCCCACTTGTCACCAGTTATGTTACATATGTTAATCTCTTGTAATATAGGGTGGTTCTATTCCTATACACCGGAGACAAATGTAATTAATTCGTCCTTAATTAGTTACTTTTTTTTAAATAAATTTCAAATTATCGGCGATCGTATAGAACCGACTTAACATCGAGAAAACATTACTAAGGTAACAATATAAGCAGTGAAAGTACAGTTATCGTCATAAACCCATTCTCAGAGAACCATCACACGCAGGTTATCGACTTATCATATAATCAACGACTAAATCATTATATAATCAACGATTAAATCATTCATGTGTACGTAGTTCTATGAGCTTTAAATGAAACATAATTTGCTAGAAGTGCTCATTGGTTTGCATAAATATGTTTCGTCTGCGAAATAGAAGAATAAAATAAATATTTGGGAC
>DWEE01000610.1:0-16248 GCA_018245755.1 Parelbella macleannani | reverse complement strand
ATTTTGCCTATCTTTAACGGCGCGCTTTCACGAGATTTTGTTTACTGAAAATATATCACTGCAAGTATCTCGCATGTACCTACATACTTGAGTGTTTTGAACAAGCGAGATTCTAAGAATTTCATTAGTTATTTAAAACGCTCCCCTATCTTAATTTTCTATTACGTTAATGACACCTGTTCATGATAATATCGATTTTAAGACGAATGTAATTGAATTTAATTTTTTTCGTTATTGAATATCTATAGTACCTTGAACAAAAAAAGCCGGGAGTACAGAGAAACTATTAGGCTGTGATATTACGGGACAAATTTGCGGTAAAATACATGTCAACGGGTATTGAGCCGTTGTTTTATCGTTCCAACCGAATTCAAATAACTTTTGTACAGAAAGAAATGAGCGCCAGAATTTAAATTCTAAGTTGGACTTATCATTCCTTCTAATTTATATTCTTTCTCAAATAGGAGAAAAGAATAATTCTACCACCATAATTTACTATAATGCTCTGTTTAGTTCTCACCTGGTCTTCAAGCTTAGCTTCACATCTGGTTGTGCTTTCCAAAGTCACTAATGCTTCTCTATCTAAATATTGATTGTTATTAACAATTCCTTGGTCAGAACGTAAGCAAAGGAACAAATTGTAACATACCGTGATGTGCTTATTAAACGCCTGAATCTAAAAGGCTTCCTTCTTTGCTTTCATCGCTTCCTGCTGACATACGAGTAAGGGCTTAAATTGCTTTACTGAGTTTTCTCATAAATGTTGGCGATCTCCTCCGGCGCTGCGATCACGTGATTTGCCGTTTAAATATTCAACACCATAGTTGGTAACAGCTGGCATTTTATCCGTGTTGCAAATACTGCTTAGGCGCTTGTGCCACTCTTACCGGTTACAAATGAGCGAAGAGGCGGAATAAATAGTGACAGAGAGGACATAATAAGAGACATACAAATAATTTTAGTTTTAATATATTTGTCACTTAAAATTAAAGGAGATAAAGACCATATTGTATGTTAATGGTTTACAAGAAAAGAATGGAGCTATAAAGTATGTTAAGTGCAAGAATATCTTTTGCCGTTTACATTTGAGAACACAATCTGGTTGTTACAGCTGGATTTTAACGACCTATTGCTGGATGGGAGACTCGTCCGGGATATCGCTCATCGCTTGCTCGCTGCCGCAGCGACCACCCAGTGCGGACATACTTAACTGGCGACGAAATTCGTCTAAATACCAACCGTTTTCCCGTTTGCTTTTCACGTTTTCTGATAAAACGATACCCGTAATTGATGGTGGTATATTTTGGCGCTCCCTTTTTAAAATACTGTTCCATTTTTAGAGGTTTCATAAATGGTATTCGAAAGAAACAAAACAAAAATAATGATAATAATATTTTGTAGTAACCAAGTCTAGTCCGGTCAAATCTAATTCCTCGTAGGTACTTGGTCAAAGTGGTAGAATAAAGTCTTAACCCTTCACATTCTGAGAGGAGATCCGTATCCAACAATGGAACGACAAAAGTGTTGATAATGAAGGGTAGGTGAATGTTACGTGTTGACCTCCCCCCCAGACCTTTGCAACTGATACACTGCTTCTCGTAAGGAGTGGGAATGTCTTACGTATGGGCATACACTGCTTTTTCGTCACAAAAATACGTGGATCTCCCACCTTTAATAATAAAAAGATAAGAAGACGGCTTCACTTTTTTTTTATAAATAATGTTATTTGTTTTTTTCTTTCGCTATTATTATTACAAAATTGTATAGTCTACTAGTCATATCTTTCATGCAAAGAAATTCTGAACTGCTAGTACCTTGGTAGGTTAATTTCTGAAGATCTATTTATTTTAGACGTTTCATAGCAGTTCAGGTACACTTAGGGTAACACCCTTACCTACTTACTTGTTACTTGTCTACGATCGAGCAAAGTTCCTGCAACTTTAAAACTACAAGCTGCCGTAGGCTTTGTTTGTGTGGGTAGCACTTGTTTAGTAGATATTTTTATAATTATGGACTTTTATATTTTAGACTATGGCCTTTACCCTCTGAGTATGAGAGGGGACCCATATTCCAACAGTGGAGTGACAAATGGGTCGATCGATCATCATCGAAGTATTTGAATTTTTTCGTAGACATTAATCATACTTCAGTTTAATATGAATATCGGCGAGAGCGCATGAAGTGTGACATCGGATATGTTCGAAACTATGCGAGCTATTTCGGTAAACCGTATGTGAATGAATGCATATTTAATTTCCATTCATGACAATGGTCAACGTCTGCCACGCTGGCTGAGTGCGCGTTGATAAACTTTCGTTATACAATACCTGTACGGTTTTTAAGCATTTTAATTATATACCGTAACATTTGACACAGGTCCACGTAAAGTAAAAAAAACAATCACCGGCCGTTTCCAAAACAATTTCGAAAAGTTACCAGATAACATTGTAAAGCGCGTTAAAATAGCGCGCGAGCGAAAAGGATTCTGGGAACATTCAACTTGTGTCCGCTGTGAATGTCGTTACACAAACAAACATTATATATTTTCTTTCCATTCGCTCACTAAACGAAATCCTTTGATGTTCATACACAATAATAAATAACAGAGTAAAATTCGGAACTTTTATAAGCTTTATGTTTTGGGTGTAGTCGGTGCGGGGCGACGCGCAACGTTGTTTTGTTCGCGAGCACGGTAAGCGAACGAGTGAGCCTTGGTAACGAGTTACATTCGCTCGTTTGATGACACTCTGCGTGGATTGTGTCGAGCTGATTAAACGCTTGATACATTTAAAGGTATGTTTTGAAATGATTAGTTTTTGTTCCTTTCCTCGCTGTATTTTATTTAATGAAGTCAATGTCTAATTTGCTTAGAATCACTTAATTTTTTATTGATGTGCGTTAGTATTGTCAATATTGTTTAATATAATCATAGAGGACCGTAACAGGTCTTCTACGACGTAGGCAGAGAGCACTGCGTACCAAATATTCATTCAAATTTTCATACAGGCACGCCGATTTCAGGGACAACTACTAAATAACATACTATAATATACTATAATATTTATTTAATATCTACTTACGTATATTCGATAAGTATAAAAAAGTAAATTTTTAAAATACTTCTTAATACTCGTTTCCTGAAAATAACGGTACAAAGAACCACGTATTGACGAGTTTCATCCAAAGTAAAGTATTATCCACGAATAGCGTAGCAAAGGGATTTTATATCATTACAGCAGCACAAAGTCAAATACACCCATACTATTATTTGAAGAGTCCCCTACGTCTTGATCGCATTGAGGCTGTTTGAACAGCGGCCCTTAAGTGGACGTTTCGTTGCGGCGACCTCCGCGATATTGTCTATAAATAGAGGGAAAGAGTATGCAATAACAGGCTTTATTTAAGTCACTCATTTATTTATTCTATATCCAAGCTATGATCTACCATGCTGCTCCAGCTCAAAATTCTTGAACATATGAACCTGTTGAACATTTTAAAGTCTTCCTTGGAACCTGCGCTGAAGATTACAAACAATTTCCTGGTTAATTATATTGTTACCCTATTCAGATCCTTAACGTGACCTCCGAGCCGGCAATACGCTTAATGAGTGTGACCACAAGCGATCACCGATCCAAATCTGATCGCACTCGGGGTTGCCTAATCTTACAAATCACTTAAGTATTCAACCGCTACCGCTACAGAGCTGCTACGACTTAAATTTCATATTAATATTACAATAATATAGCGTGTCGTATAAATCTTGTATACTCCGGAGTAATTAAACATGGCAAGCCGAGCCGAAAGCTAACGTCGGTTTATGTAAATTCTAACAAATTATTGACACTAAAGACATCAAAGCTACGCGAATGACTTAAAGCAAATTATTTGCTTTTACCTCCCAGTATTTAGGTAACTAAGGGCGCGTTCATTGCGGAGAATTAAAATATATTCCAACACTTTATTTAAATTCTAATTAGAGTAACAATATCATCAACTTGTCTTGGTCCGTTGCTGCTCAAAGGCCTACTTTAAGGGGGTTTTGTCTATAATCTCTACGCCGGGTGTGTAAGTTGAGGATAACTAAGCATAGCTTCGTTGCCTGCTACCCGTTACTCTGCGCTATTTACCTTCGAGTACTCTCCGCTATTCTACCTGCTACTCTAGTACATGTAAGCAAGCAGGGCATATAACTGTGTCTAGATAGGCTGAGCTATATCACGGTCAACTGGTCGCCTGTATCTCGTATGTTGGATAGCAGGGCTGGTCAGGTTTACTCGGGCTCCTGAGATAGAGGTTGGAGCCATCTCAGGACCTAGTGAAAGTTTCCAACCCTAGTGGAAGTGTAATGTACACTTTGTTACTGTATGCAGTGTAATATGCATTTACTTAGAGAGTTGGAACAGCGAACAATTTGCTTATCCATAATGATTTATTAGACATTATTGATGTAAATCGAAACCATTAAATACTTTAATCAGACTTGCACTGTAACCAAATTATGAAAGACTTAAGATCAAATGTCAACCTCTGATGATCATCAATAACGTCCAAAATATCCACAAATAGCAGGATACTAGTCATAATAATCATTATTATCCTTTCTACTGTTCCACTGCAGGACATGTCTTCTCTACGTGAATGAGAACTAAAACTATATATAGTCAGTCAGACTCACGGACTTCACGCCCCTTAGAAAATATGAGAACATATCGAAAGTTCGCACATTTTTTTATATTGTATTTCCGTAATATAAAAAGTAATGCTGAAGCAAACAACTTGGCACAAAATTTTGATGAGTCAAAAAACGAGTGCTAACAATATGACCAAAACCCCGGAATGGGACAGGGAAACCTATCGAACTTGTCTACCAAATCCCTACTGAAGTGAGCTTCTAAGTAAATAAGCTATTTTTTAAAGAGATTGTTGTAAATTTGACGGGCGGGTTGCGACCGGCACGTCGGTTATGGCAGTACGGACGTGTGGCAATAAGATCAGCCTATATTTGGCATAAGGTAGTATGATGAGGCGAGCGTTCTATAGCTTATTCATACTCCGAGGGCGTGCCAAATATCACGCCAAGTTCGTGTATGCGCATAACTTTACCTGCTTCACGAGATTTAGAGACTGTACTTACACTGGATATTTTAATTGAACATTGCTCTATATTTGAAATAAGGTCGTTACTCTGTAAAAGCAACTTATGAAATGTCACACTTTAATCGGAAACTTTTTGAATAAAATTGCTATTTTGTTATCAATTTCTACCACTGATGTGACGTCATGCTAGGTCACTCATACTTAAAGGAGATCAATCAATCAATCGTTAGACTCCTGACATGCCTCTTCTATTTTCATCAATCTTTGTTATTAATAGAATATTGTAATTTAAATCACAGTGTCATTTCAGTACTCTACATACATATTCAAATTTTTATTTAAACCTAGTTTATCAATGCCGCTTACCATATTTTTATTTGCTAGGTAACATGCATCATCATAACGTCATCATTGAATTCGCAAGTCTCTATTATTCCACTAATAGACCTAGGCCTCTCACTAGTTGCGCTACTACATGCGTACCTCCCCTGATCTCCAAGCTCTACACCTGCCTTTTTAAAATCATCGGTTACCTTAATTATTTATCATTACGTCATAGTTTTATTTCGTTGTCGTCATCAATCATTATTGTCATCGCATTTAGTAATTTACAAAATTACAAAATATTTGCCACTGTTAATTTGCCATTCGTTTTCATTAATCATAGCACGGCAAATAACAATCATGCATAATGTACAATGTAAACAAATTTTAGCAAGAACAAAGGTAAGTTAATCGCGAACATCCTTCAGTGCAGACGTTATAGGTGCTCTCTCGAAAGAACTCAATAGTAGATAAGAATCCAGGGCGAGTTTCGTTCTAATTTCACCAAACATTTCACACGAGCGCCGGCCCAAGTTTCAGACGTTTAAAATGATGTATGGAATGTAAGTTACCATTCCTTATAGCGAACGGAACGATAAAATATTTCCTGACTTCGGTTTCAATTGCAAACGGGGTTCAGGGTATTTTTAAAAGTGTATCCTTTGTTCGAAAAGTAGGTGAAGTACCCACTTTTATAGTGTTTGCTTCTCAAAAGTTGATACCATTAATTTTCTTTACTGCTTCACCATCATATTATCGAATTCTATTTCTCCTGCTGCGATCCTACATATTATGTACTTTAGTTATAAGAGTAATTTAAATCCTTGCCTACTTTGTTGGTCTTTTATTTGATAGCGTAACTGTTGAGCAGTAAGATCCTGAATTCGATCCCCAGGTCGGGAAAAGTATGATTGGATTTTTCTAACTCGAACATCCTAGTAGTAACTCGCAGTGCCGATTCGTACACGGTATATGGCAATGGTTGTCGTACACCCATCTATCTACCCCTTCAGGAAATACAGGCGTTGTGTTATGTATTTATTTAATAATTTATTGTATACATACTCATGGCCTATAAACGTTTTTATTTTCTTGTAATAATTTACGTCAGAGTCTGTATGCCAACGCTGCGCTGGTATAACAAACTAAGGAATTGGGATACATTTTGTTCCCTTGTTCCAATTATTTTGTTTGTCTTATTCTCGACCAATTATTACGGGATTACCTTTGAAGTCAGCAACAGTACTCGTTTGAACAGTATTCGTGAGAGATAATAGAAAAAAAAAATCCACTTAATGGAATTCTTTGTACATACAGACAATTGTTTTAAGACTTACCATAGTTACAATTCTTCGGGGTGTATTCGAGCACTATTTCTCGAGCCTCTCGAAGTCCCATTTACGAAATTACTTCGCTCTACGCGAACAACCGAGTGTTATTTGCTTTAGACAAACTTTGATACAATTTTCGAGTTCCCGTTTTTTTGGGACCATTAAATTTTATGTGCATAACTTGGAATTGTTTACGAAATACACAATAGACGAGGCAATAAACATAATCAGTGTTTGTGTAAGAGGCTTAGTTTATTTCGATGTTTTTTGTTCATTTGTCTTTGCGTACTGGATTTGATTCACTTTGATAGACACAATTCTTTTATCTCCATTTATTTCGAAAACGGTTACTACAAACAATGGCATAATATGCAATATGAGAAACCGGGTTAGTAATATCTGAAATATGGATACAAATGATAATTTAGCAGTTCTGACTACAACTTCCCACACAGGGGGCCGGGGTTTTAGATTAAACATCACTTGCTATTATGGTCAAACTACATCTCTTAAGATTCTCCGTATTGTTTTCTGTAGCATCGGATGTATCTCTATCTACACCTGAACAGTGTGGCAGACGGAAACCTTAAACATCTTTATCACAACAGGTAATACTGGTTGAACAACGAAAGGGTTGATATTGATGGTCCCTATATTGCAGGCACAATCTCATAAAGAGTGTATGCGACAGAACTTTAACTTTATCATAATAATAATTTAATTAAGATAAAGGTGAAATGATTCAATTGTTAATTAAGATTAGTTTAGTTTTAATTACAGAAGCCTGTGGTAATTGTACTTTAATGCACTTTAGGAAAATTCGCTGTTTCAAAGTAATTGCAGACCTACTTCTTGGAGATCTAGTAATTATACCCTCTTCTTCACCAGGGTACGGTTCCGTTAATTAGTAGCCGGCAAGCGCAATACGTAGGCAAGCTTCCAATTAGGTCATGACAGAGACCCTGACGCTAAAGTAAACCCACGGCGCTATAAAGGGTGTATAAATAACGACTTGCTGACTTTGACGCGTTGATTAGTGTGAGATAAATATATCGTTTTGGAAAAGTTGCACCATCTAATTTATGAATCGTGTGCCAATCCTACTTGGACCTTCTTATTAACACTTCTCATTCTGCTAGAAGACCCAGGTGTGACATTGGAGTGATAAGAAATGTTGAAGATGAATGTGACGAACTATTCATATGCTTTGTCTTTGCAAATACGAGTACATAATCATGCAAAAACAAAGGACTTGTGATGTTAAAGAATTCTAATTAAAAACTTTCAATCCATTATGAGGTACGATATAAGCAGTTAATAAACTTCAGCATTATGCTGAAATAAATCATCGGTTTCGTCGGTTATACACCACAGGTGCGGTAGACCGAGAAAAAAAGCCGGAGGAAAAAACTCTCGGCACTCTTTTTAATCAGATTCATTGCCCGCTTAGAACAGAAGTTTAATTAACCACCGTTTTTACGATTCGATGCTTGAGTGTGACTTGGGTAGGTAGGTATAAGTTAGGATTTGAACAATAATTCACAAACCAGAAAAAATAAAGTAAAATATACAACAAAATAAAAAAAATTAACTCATAAAATCGTTACATAAAATAAATAAGTATTAAGCAAAATCGACATAATCATTTCAGCCTATGATGTCCACTCCTGAACATAGGCCGCCCCCAAACATTCTCAGAACTTACCATATCCCATTATCTTCACCCATATCAATTACAAATTAAAGTATCCGTAAAATCGGCTATATCTGTACCTAAGTGGCAGTCTTCAGCAACTGGTAAATTTATTTCAATTCGTATTATTTATATTGTTATATGATTTATGCTACAAAACAGTCCAGACTAGATTAACCGACAAGTCAAGAACTGACAACAATACAAATCACGAAGTTACTAGAGAATTCTGGAAGCCGACTGGTCTCTTGAATTATGATCAAATCGTACTCAATTGAAAGTTTCAAACTTCGAAATAATTACTGCACTCAATTTATATCCTTTTAATTGTAGTCTACAGTTGGTGCTTCGTTGTATGATTTATAAAAAAGTTTTATTTCTCTGATTAATCTCAATTCAATAGTTTTCAACTTACTTGTCATAATCATCAGCTTTTTCTAGTCGGCTATTCTTCTAGCTAATGGAAAACTAACCAATCCCCATATCATATTTTGCTTATTACTTCACTCCTCCGAGGTATGAATCCTTGGAAGAATGAATTAGTGAACACGTAATTCAAAGGATGTTATATTTTCCAAGGAACCATTTTCAGTAACCTATGAATGCAGTACGAATATCTTTCCATATCGAAATTCTACGAAATGAGCTTAATGATGGTAACGCGAAAAGGCAACAAATGGAGAAAGACTATGTCATGATTAAATTATATGTATACATAGATTCGTTTGGGATTTGTCTGATTAAAGCAAACTAATTTTAAGCCCATTCAAGGTCCTCTTCATGAGCTCTCGCCGTTCGTAACGAGGCCGCAACGGAGTCCCGAAAAACATGGGCCACTATGCCCACATATAATTCAATCAAAATATATATAATATGTACATTCATAATTGTTTAAAAGTAAAATAATGTTATATTTACAATATTAACTATTGTTCGACGATAATGTGCTTCTCCATCAAAACTAATGTTGCCATGTAATTTGCTCATTCAATCAGTAGCATTGAATCCAGGCTAACGAATAATCTTTTATAACATAACCCTCATTGTTACAAAGCGTACCCACACTGATGAAAACAAAGCACCCATGTGTCTGCGAGGCCGCTATTAAAATCACAAATTCAAGCGCAAACGTTCTATAATTGAGAAACTATCAATCTTGTTTACTGAAGTAGTAATTCTAGTCTTAATCCTTCGGAATTCGGATCAAAATCCTTTGTGGGTCCCGCCAAACATAACAATAGTGGTTTAATGGGTTGTGAATAGCTTTAATGTTTCAAATAATTATTTTCATGTATTAACAGTGTAGAAAATAATGCTATTTTCAGACATCGCTCCACACCGTCCGTCTTCGAACTATACAGGGACTGTGTTATGCAAACCAGATAGCTGTTAGCCCACATGTATTCATTTCTAAACTTATATGTATGTATGTACAGAAATATAAAGAAAATATATATCCAGATACAGAGCAGATATTCATGCTAATCACATAAATATTTGCCCGGAGATAAATCGAACCCACAACCCCCGCTCGCTAGTACCAAAAAAATAACATTTCCGACGAAAATAACGTTTACGAGTACGTCCCATGGAATAGTGAGCGTTTCATATAAGTTCCATGTAATAGGTGGGGAGCCATGCACCGGGCACAGATTCAGACTTCGAGCCACTACTAGAAATTCTAATTCAGAAATATTCAATAGTACCCAACCCGCGATTTGAACCCTGAATCTCCCAATCGGCAGTCGCGCCTGCAACCACACGGCCAACGCTCGGCGGTCGGGTTCACTAACCACTGAACCAACCTCCCCAGTCAGCCGGATGTTAGGAGCTAATATTTATTAGCAAAAAGCAAAAGCACAGTGAAATGTAAGAGTATTTAATTGGTACACGCTGCGCGAGGTGAATCGATTACGAGCATCGATGGGACAGCTCGGAGCGGCCCTTCGACCCAACGCGGCTAATGGTGCGTGAAAGACTGAGTTGTATAGCTCCCAGTGGAGTTTATAAAAGAATCTCTTACGGGGTTTTGTCTAAGCGTTCTCTTATAGCACAATATTTTATACACGTGGCTGTCAGTGGCTTCGTTCGTACACTGACTTCGATATTTCGCGTACACCCGAAACTAAACTACACTCTGTCGTATGGTTTAATCTATTTTTGTATAAAGTTTCATTCAAATCAGTTTAGTGATTGAGCCGTAAAAATGTACGAATGAAATGAATGGATGAATGAAATATTCGCTAAAATTTTTGTGTTTATTTTATTTAATTATTTATTTGTTTACTGTTAATTAATTGTTTGAAATTCTGAAAAAGAAAAGTAAATATTTTAAGTATTAAACAATTCAATTATCATACTTTCATAACATGTGCGTTTAGAATTCTTTCATAAAAAAAAAAAAATTGAAACATCACGCCTGCAATCCCCCAAGGGATACGGAGACGCGTGCATTCTCCTCCCACATTGTACCAATTACGTTAACGTTACACCATGAAATAGGTAGTGATGTTATTCCAATGCGTCGCCTCATAATAGATGATGGAATACTTTTAATAATACCTACTATTTATTAAAAGAGAATAATATTCTATAAATATTGTTTCACAGTCCTTACCTGGTCATTAATAATCTTACACAGGCTTATCTCGTGTTCGTCGGCTAAGTCTAGGCATCGCTTAATGTTACCAGATAGTATCACTGTAGTCTCGTACTGCAACGGTTAAGGCTTTCCGCCACAGCCTCCAGCCTTCCCTATGTCACGCAGGACAAGGACACACAGAGCCACAATAACTCACAACTAAAATTGAAATCGATTGAAAATGTATTAAATTAAAAAAATCATTACATCCTAAATAATTCATGAAACAATCTCTTACAAGTAAAACTTAATAATCGTTTCGTATTATTCGTTTATCAGACAATGAAATCTAATTTGGCAGAATAAAATTGTACAGAGTCTTAGTTACTTGTATATTATCTCTGTTATTCCAATGACAATTACGAAATAAAAAAAAACATTAAGATACACTCAATATACATTTATATTCCAAATGTCTAGAGTTCTTACATTGGTTTTTCTGTTATACATAGTTACTTCTGTTATATTTATTTATAAAAAGCACACAGACGAGTCCCTGTCGAATAACATTCGATTTACTTTATGTTTCTTAAAAGTTGTTCCATACATATTGTTGAGTCCTAAAGTAAATCTTTCTTCTGATTGAGAATAAGCTAAAATATCGCTAGAAAAGAATACTGTGTGTGTGTGTTACATCCGCATTTAAATATATTGACGCGAAATTTTAAATATATTAACATTATCGCACAAATGCTAGTGGTGTAATATAAAACGAACCGAAATACGATAAGAGAAACCTAGGTTTTTTTTCTGTAGAGCTCGCGTTTTATTACATATACTGGCATGAGTGTAGAAATTCTCTACAAAGAGATGTAATAATAATATATCAAAGAGAGATTCCGAAAATGGCACACGTGGAATCAGGAAAATACGCAGCTATCGGTAGGAAGGTCGCTAAGTATCTTTCCATTGTTTTTCGAGTTTTGTAATGGAATTTTTCTGTAATATATACGAAAGGGGAATTCATAAATATTACGGATTCTCTGTCTATCAAATGCGCGTGTTACCTTTAATACGACGGGAATGATAAAGATTTATTCATTTCAAGTCGGATTTTTGCATGTTGTGTCAGGAACTGGATATATTTTAATACAAGCAACCTAGCTTTGTTCTCGGCACGATGGTATTTAATCTACAGGTTGGATAGCGCCGTTTTTTGACAGTGTAGCAATTGAATTGAATCATTAAATCAATTGAAAGACTTCGCTTCGACTGATCTTAAATAGGTTGTGTATTTAAATATCGCGATCAGTTTGGCTGGAGATAAAAGAACTAGACGTTTACAAACTATCTTTGACAGAATTTCTGCTATGAGTTAAAATATTCTATACTAATATAATTGTCGTTTCCCCATAACGACTGCTCGAGAGAAGCTGAAAACCGAGCGAAGTGGAAAGAACTGACACACACCGCTACGAAACACTTTCTGAGACCCGACCTTCAGTAATGTAGAGACGGCACAGAAGGAGATAATTGATATACGTAACAATATATTAAAAAGCCACCTAGCGTTCTGCTTATTTATAGAGTAGTTTTATATTAACATATGAGTATAAATAAATATGTAAAAATGTCATTTCATTTACAACCACAACGGATACCAAAGGATATAACAGTGCCGATATGTTCCGTCGTGGTGGATCCCGGACGTGTTTTCACGATTTGTAGGTACTGTTAGATAATCCCGGAAGAGTCCGACTCAATCATTGTATCTTATGAAATCTATATAGAACTGCGATATTATTTTAAAAGTTCATATTGTTTTATATATTTTACAACATATTGGCAGTGATAGTCTAGTGGTTAAAAATTCACGCTCCCACTCCGGCGATGCTGGGTTCAAATCCATGGCGCGCACCTCTTTAAGTGCATTTTAAGTATAAATATCGCTTGCTAACTTTCTTACTTGCTGCTTGGGTGGAATGGCGCTCTTTGGGGGAGGCCTATGTCCAGCGTGGATTGAGATGGGATGGTGATGATGATGATGATTATGAACTTAATAAAGTGTATTGCATTAATTTACATCTGTATTTTTTTCTGCTTAATACTTCGCGCTATTTAAACGTCACCGAAGTAAGCTATATAATGTATTTGGCGTGCTTTTATTCAGTTCCACGGAAGCCTGGATCGAAAGCTCCGTTCCAATATTGATGCTGAATGGCACGAGCGGACTCATTCGCTTGTGCACCGTCTCAGAATTATTCATCGCTGTGCCCAGGTTTACGTACACCTTAGTTTCTTATCTACCAGTAATAATAATAATTGTAATTGATAACTATTTTTTATCTGAATTATAAAAGACTATTTTTTCGCTTATGAATACTGGAAGACTATTTCTTTTCGTATGGGTATTCATTTATTACCGATCTGTAGCGTCTGTACTTGTAGCATAATTATCAGTTATTAATTTTTGACCCTGACCCTTGACCCTCTCAATATGAGAGGAGACCCATATTCCAACAGTGGAATGACAAATGGGTCGATTATTATTATTATTATAATTTTATATTTATATGTATGTATAAGGACTGTCAGTGTCAAATGGTCTAGTTGACATAAACTAATTTGACATGAACTAGGATGACAAGACGGCAGGGATAGGTATGGAAGTATTACGTAAAGGGTCCATTACATTTCACACAAGTCCTGCATAATTATTATATATATATACATATTATATACATACACGTATACTTCAGTTGTCGTAAATTTTTCATTTACCAATTCTACCGGTTGTAAGCTCTCTAATGCTCCTTGTACATCCGCTCCTAATAACATTTTGTAACCAACCAAGCTGAGTAAT
Source organism: Parelbella macleannani (assembly GCA_018245755.1). Taxonomy (NCBI): domain Eukaryota; kingdom Metazoa; phylum Arthropoda; class Insecta; order Lepidoptera; family Hesperiidae; genus Parelbella; species Parelbella macleannani. Next base: position 2,359 of record DWEE01000610.1, on the reverse strand, counting down.
ACACAAAAATTCTCATATTATACACGATTTTGAGCAGATTGTATTGTGGTTTCAAAATCAATTGTAGGTGTGTTACAAGTTCCAAATAAGAATATTACACCAATTTTATTTTCAGATTATATGTTCGGAGCCAATGTATGGAAACGAAATAGCGAATCCTTCCAATTGGACATTGTAATTTCCTTAGTTGTTGGCGAACCCACGTCAAATGCTTGTCTCGTTTCGCGAAAACGTCGCACCTATACGCCCGAATCAGATATTGGGGATCGAACGTGTTGGGCTGAGAATTTTCGGAGATCTGAATGAAAAAGGTGTTCCCAACCCTTCTATTTCCGATTTCGCCCGCGCGAGATTAGCTTTTTTGCCTACGAAATTATTTACCGCAACATTGACAAATCGTTCAGCTGTATCAGATAAGGAAAGCGCTTACCGATTACGAATACCGGTCAATGGGAAAAAAAACTGTATTTTTTTTAAATAAAGCGCTTTTTCAGCGTAAATAATCTTAGCAGCATTTCGGAAGTGCTGGTGTTTTTGCCAATATTTTATGCGGCATAACGCTTTGTTTTTAATAATAGTGTCAAAACTAGGTCCCAAGCCCGCAACCGCAAAATTTAAGAGACATTTTGCGGTCGCCTTGAGCGGGCGTAGCAGGAAACCCATTATACTTAATGCTTAAAATAAGCTGAATTTAAGATAATATTCTCAAGTACATAACGGCAGATAGCATAACTGTTAATAAATTCAAATTAGTTTATGGAATATAATTAAATTAAAACGTGTCAGATCGAGGTACGGGTATGTACATTTAAGTTTCTGTATTTGCTCTTTTAACGGAATTTTGTTTCATTGCAAGCGCCACTGCCGTTCGAGAGGCCCTGAATTCAAATCCCGAGTCGACGGGTACTACTGAATTTTTCTAATATAGGATTTCCAGTAGGGACTCGGAGTCTGGATTTGTGCCCGGTGTACTGCAATAGACTCGCCACCTATTCCATGAGACTTAAAACGTAACTGGTGAAACGTGGGAGTATACTACACTCCTCTGCCTACACCTTCGGGGATTACACTGTGATCTTACGTTTTTTCATTCATTACATGATGCGTTCGTGGTACTTCTGCAGTTGGAGATTTCAGGCGATCTGTAAAATAAAGCAACGCCGCGCGTTCAGTTACCATATTAGTGTAAACTCACGTTAAACCTTTACCCTCTCCAGTGAGTTGAAGTCCCGCTTAATGACATCTGATATACGTCAACTGCTACTGAAGCAGCGTGGTGTGGTGCAGTACACTCCCGGCGAAGCCTTGCAGTGGGATATAAAAAGGGCTAAATGCCACATTTACAATAAATATGCTGTCACAAGAAACAATTGCACCCTGTCCTAGCTAAATCGTCCCTCGTTCACAAAACCGGAGCAAAAATGTTCGGCAATCAGGCCCGCATAAAAACCAACAAAGGGTCGAAAGGGGTAATCAGCGTCCTCAACACGGGACATCAAAGCTTGCTCTGGCGATTAGCGTTTGAATCCTCCGTGACTGGCCACTCGTGAAATTCCGGAGTAGCCTTTTTCCGTTCAGTCTATTAATGGCACAGAGAGGTCTACTTTGTTCTGTTGAGAGCGGCAAATAGCATTGGAAGAACGTAATGGCGTCGAACCGGATAGCTAGAGGGAACTATGGGGAAACAATTTTCTACATCACGACACAGAGATTTTATAAAGCTGTCCAAGTTTCGATCGCGATGGCACTGGCATAGTGTAGCTATGTACACATGTTATTGTTATTTTTTATAATACAACATATAATAACCTAATAGAAGCCCTGCAGGTGTCTGACGATAAAAATAATTGGCACTGCTTTCTGAATTCCGGGTAAAAGGCCTGATATGATGCTGATAATAACAACTGAATAAAGCTAAGCAAACATTTAGATAAAAATTAAATAAATTATATTCTGTTTAAATTCAATTCGTGAGTCAGGCACATGTTAATTGTGATTTTAGAAAGTTATGAGTTACGCTCGTGTCTCCTCTGAAGAACTTTCATTAGAAAGAATTATTCCTCAGATAATAACGTAATGGCCCCTATGTGATAAATTCTTCTTTAGAACCATTTAGAAGTTTATTCTGAGAATACGAGAACAGATAACAGGAAATTTTGTTTTACATACGCGTTTTCAATGACAGATTTAAGTTTTTAATATATGTCTCAGACGTCGGAAACAAATGTGGATCCAATGGAAAATATGTTTTTTTAATTATGCATATTTATAATTATCCTAATAAATCTATATATTTGTAACAAATCGTGAAAAATAGAATGAAAATTATAACAGTCATGGTCTTATTACACCCTGCAAT
>DWEE01000609.1:0-16266 GCA_018245755.1 Parelbella macleannani | reverse complement strand
ACCAAGTGCCAATTTTCTATAGCCTTACAAACCTGACGTGCTTTTCTAATTTTTAGATATCTATGGAACAATTTTTCGCCACTGCCATGTTAATATTATGAATGAAACTAAGTAATATTAGACTGTCACGCGGCCAAAAAATAGGTTGGTACACTTCACACACCCTAAAAAATGTAAGGTGGGGGTAGGTTATCTGAAGATGTTTCCCTACACCGCTATAGCAATTTATATTCAAGCTAAAAGCATATTTTTTAAAGAGATTCCAGCCAGAATTCGAACCCAGGCGCCTGAAGTAAGAGGCTAAATTTTAAACCAATAAGTTAGGATATTTTCTTTAAGGTAAATTAAAATTCCTTTAAAATTCTTATTATTTATCGATACGTTACATTTAATGTGTATAGCGTGACTACACATGCAATTTTGTTATATTTCTATAAAAAAAATTTTTACGTCTCATAGTGCGCAGCGTTTCAGGCAGTGCTTTACAAAGTTAACTTAAATATCTGATTGTAAAATGCGATTACAAAGTTATAATACATTCTTAATATTACAAGCATATTAAGAACAATATTTACAGATATGTTTTATAATTTTAGAAAACATTTTCGCTGTTTATTTAACACAAAAGAACACACGTATTTAAAAACTAACACCGTGAATGTCCTGATATTTGCAGATGTGCGGATCATGTGTGTAGCTGTCGTAAAATATTTCAGTTGTTTTCGACTGGGTTTTTGCTTTCGTTGATGTAGCGCTCTGTTGATATGAAATATTATATATATATTTTTTTACACGTTCGTTACAACGCTTGCAAGTATGAGAAAACCCCTCAATATTTTATTCGTTTTATTCGAAAGCCGTGAAATTGTTCCAAATTTAATTGTTGATAAAAAGTACACACACAAAAATCATCGAAGTAAAAATTTTTGTTGCATCGCTCATTGCCGAAAAACACCGTAACGTTAAAAAGACGGCAACCTCTTTTTATGAAGATAAAAACACTGTAGCTAGGTTTTTTATGTATACATAACTGTCTTACTATGATCGAGTACGGTAAAGGGGCTGTCGTCGAACAAACTGTTTTACGTCGCATAAAATGGACTGACTTACATCTTTAATCCGTTAATTTATAAAATGCGCAGTAACAGTAAATAGACCCAGTTTAAATATGAGCGGACCGGTTATATGAATAATTGAAATAAAATCTGATAATCAAATTAATATCGTGCAGGCAACTTAATTAATATGATCGGTCATAACAACGTATAATTTGCGTCAAAATTGTTCCAAGTTTAATGAAGATCGTTAGTGCGGTGAGTCACAGTGGAACACTTGCGCGTGGCCGACTACGTGATATTGTTTGGTTTAGTAATCACGTCATAAATATGGGCTTAGCTTAATAACGATAGCTAGAATGTGTGCTCTCGTCCGCTGGTGGTTTTAACTATTATTTTTGTATTATCATGAGTACATTAAGTGAATGTTACAAATTTACCATTTACATGGAAATGTATGTGTCGTTTAATAGCTACTTTTAATATTCTATTCAACTAGAATGAAATCAGTACGTCAGTGTATGTGATGTTTGATATTATTTAAGATTCTTTTAAATTGCAATTTTGTGCATAGATATGTATAAATTGTGATGAATAATTTTATATGTTTGGTATTTGTGTTACATTACATTTATTTTCTTATAAAGTAAATGAATTTAAAAAAGCTTCAAATATTAAATTCGTTCTAAAATGTAGCTTGCTAGTTTTTTGACTATCGATTTCATCTGGAGATACTTGCAGTTTGTGTACGCCCGTTGAACTCTTTTGCAGGCGCGCGCGACACCACCACAATATCGCGCGTTTTTTTCGAATATTAATGAAATTTAGAGGCCAAACATAAGGTCATTTGTGGAAATACACTCCACGCTCTACGATATTAAAATGAGACAAATTTATTGCCGCTCTCCGATTATACGTCCGATAAACGCGGAGAACGGTGATTATGATATCTCCAGAGTTTAATCGTACGATCGATACGTAGTCGCGTTCCGTTCTACACTAAACCAGTACTAATAAAAAAGAAACTAGTTACGGGCGGGTCGCATCCGACAGTTTACGCTGGAAAATCAACAAGGTGCCGGCGAGAGGGTACGAGACGGTTCCGCGGTGCGTTATCGGCCCAATCGGCTCGAACAATGCATCGAATGTTTCAATATAAACCCGACAGCATTTTTAACGTTTCATCGGCGCTGTAACAATCGTAAAATAAATTCTCTACGCCTTCTCAAAGCTCTGATTAATGTTGTACACAATGCAGCATCGCGTTTATTTTTTCACCTCCGTGTTATTCTCTAGCTTAATTTATGGGTCCCGGTGACTGAGGCCCGTCGTGTGTGCTCAACTACTTGTAACTGTGGTTTAACATCAAACAAACACTACTCGAACAATGTTTACCAATAATCGTATCATCAAAAAAATCGATACACAACGTTTACATTTCTCTGTATCGATAGGTTTATATAGTAGATACATCGATTTTGTTTCATACACGTGTCGGCGTTTTATGAATATGAGATTCGGTCGTCAAAGTAACGAGGCGCTGTGACTGATCTCAAGGTAGATCTTAACTACTGATGTGAGATTGGTATTTTCAAGTGAGAGTAGTTTCAGGTTTCCTTAAATTATATGTAAGTACCTATGAACCTACTTATATAATTAAAAATTACGGTGTAGAGTAGGTAATTCGTAGAAAAATTTAAAGCAATTTATTTTATGCTATCGTTTTTAAATATTTAGTTTTTCAAAGGTATTCCATGCTACAAAAACTTTTTTATAATACGTTTTCCTATTATATAATTTTTAAGCTCAGTGGACGTTGCACGTTAATATAATATACAGTTCCAATTAGTTCTTAATAGGTTTTTTTTATTTAAGTACTTTACTTTTTTATTGCGTAAAATCACGCCTGTAATGGTTGAAGGGGTAGGCAGAGGAGTGTAGTACACTCTCACGTTTCATCAGTTACGTTTAAGTCTCATAGAATAGGTGGTGAGCCTACTTTTTTATTCGTTTTAAATATTACCTACAAAATATTTTACATATTGATATGTTGCATCTAGAAATAGGACGTGGCGAATGGTATATTTTATAAGAAGTTCGCATGATTGTAAACAGTAATTTGAATACGAAGATATCTCAATCACCTGAACATGAGAATCCTCTTGAATTAATTGACAATTGAATATTAATTGAAAATACCAAACAGTTATAAATTCAATTAAACTTCAATTGAAATTCTATTTTATATATTATGATTATGATGCAGAATAATTTTATATATGTCGTTTATACATTATATTCTAAATGAAAAAGTGACTTAGATTTACACTTAAGATGAAATCTAAATCAAAACTAAATGAGAATGACGGTGATTAAGAGAAAAGTTCAATACCGTGACAATCAATTAGAACTTTGACATGTTCAGAATTGATCAATGAGGGTTACATCATCGATATCTGAACTTGTAGGGAATTATTATCGGACATTTCTACATGACTGTTTGAGTTAGTTCGATTCCGAAGGCAGCCGGTGAGGCTCGCGGCCGCGCGATCGTTACCCCCGGCGAGATGGATGGTCGCAGCGAGCTACGAAAGCCCTGGAATGTGTTTTTATACATGTTATGTAAACTAACTGTATAACTTAGATATAATATAATGTTATTACAATGTGGAAAATATATTTTCTTCTATGACAATCCTTACCACGATTATTATTAAGCAAAGGTTTAAGAATAATATTCTTTATGTTTTCAAAACTTCTGTGATTTAATTTATTATCTTAAATAAAAAAATATATATACGGAATGAAAGTCTCTGCAGCAGCAGATCTAATAAAATGAAAGAGTAAAGTATGTAAATATTTAATTGTTTCCTTCAATGACAAATCTGATGGCGCGTGAAATTAGTAAATGGTTTTATATTTAGAAATGAATGCATCTATAAATCTCATTTTACAATATAGCCAGTGGAAGAAAAATAAAAGGTCGCTGGTATCGTAACAGGTATTATTGGCGGCCGGCCTGCTCCTAGTGAATCTTATAAAAGCAATCTCATAGAATAAACCGCGCGATCCTTTTGTTCACGTCTCCAGTTGTTTCACACCTACTTAGGGCCGCGGGGCGAAGGCTCGTTACCTCAGATTGAAGGCTCGCGGTCGTCGGCCGGCCAGTCCTTACACAACATACATAAAAACCTGATATGCAATTCGCTTGCCTATGGAAGTTGCTCGTTTGAATAACGTCGCTCGCGTCAGCCCGATCGCTTCGTAAAACTATTATTTCAAAGGGGCATTTGAAAATGTTGTAGGTACGATTTGTTGAATATTTTGTAGACTTGTATTTGGTTTCCGCTTACATTGTATACCTCAAAGGTATTTTAAGTTCTTTGTTAAGAAAATATTAAAATAAATTATCAAAATAGTTATATTGCATATAATATGAAATGTAATTAGGTTGATAATGTTTAAGTTAACGCGTGAGTACTGAAAATTGTCGTACCCATACGGGTAATTATTTTAGTATTGTTATAAAAGGAAGACACTGAAACAAACATGTCAACAGCTGTGTCAAAAGAGGTATGTGTAAAAAGTCAACGTAAGCATAGCATTTGCCTATGTAAAATACATCAACCAATCAAATAAAAGCATTTCTATGACGCTCTTTGCTCCATGAGCTTAGACGCCTTAACTTTCCTTCTTTGAGAGGAAAATTCCAAAAAAGTGATGTAAATAAATACATAGCGTAGTTTGCATTACTCTGGAATGGAATTCTCATTTGTTTTTAATAAATTTTGATAATATTATTTATATAATTTTATTTTAGCATTACATATTTACTTTCGAAAAGTTTTACGAGTGAACTATTTTATTGTACTGAATTCCTTCATGCTTCTAATTTTCCCTATTTCCCATTTCGCCGCATAGCCTCAAGATTACAAATTTACTCACAGAAATATTCTAATTGTGTAAAATACAAGTTCAACTGAACTTTACCGACCGTTTAATTAATTTAAATAAGTTTCTAATTGCATTATTTTCAAATAGTTATGTAATTATCTAATCTCTATTGTACTATATCAATAAATTTGTGATAAAGTATTAAAAACTTTTATTTTATTTCTAACCTTAATTTGAGAGATATTGATTAAATTATCAGTGATTTACTTATGAAAAGCAATATTGAAAATTAAAGTAACATAAAGCAGAACAAAATAATTATATTGTTTGATTACTCTAAAATATTTAATTTTTGTGTCTCATATACATAATGTATCAATCCAATAACAAAATGTTATGAATGATCTGTTTATGTAAAAATTGTATATCTACTGTACTTCATTATTTATATATTCGTTTACTTTAATGGTGATATTAAAAAATATACATTATTGGTGTGATGTGTATGGAAATATTTTGTAAAAGTATTGTTTTTATAAGTCAACTAATATTAAAAGAAAACGGTTATTTAAGTAATTTCATATTTATTTATCGTTTATCACTTTTTGACACAGTCGTTTTTGAAAAATTCTTACAATAAATATTCTTTTTTGAAATGACTAAATTACAAAATATACATCGGACACTAACAATAACACTAAACTAATTAACTAAATCTAATTTTATCACAGATGGAGGCAGTGATGCCATATTAAGTCACTCTAATAGTAATCGGCAAGTATTTGCCCAACAAGCACAGCCTTATTAGGCCTAACACTTAGAAGCGTATGCACAACTCCAATCATTATTTTATTGGTATGATATTACAAAATATTTTATTGCGCGCGCCGCTCTACTATCTATTAACAAAGTCTGAGTCAATAGCTGAGAACATCTGGCAGTTAGGCTATTCACATATTACTTAATCTACAGTTGTTACAATGATAAAAAAATATTTACAATACATACGCTAACCGACTAGCCATCACAATTTACACATAACTGTCACTTGTCGTACATGGATTAATATCACTGCACTGTTTCAAAGTACTAGGGCACTTTCACACATGGACGGAGAGTGTACGTGGCGAAGCTCGAGCCGGCGGCTGGTGCTGAGCGTGAGAGGGGTGCGGAGGAAGAACCGGGTGAGCGCCGTGAACGGGCGGGGGCGGAAGCGCCCCCAAATGGTTCCTAGGATGGTGATGCCGGTGCATGGGTACTGCACCAGCTCCAGGACTCGGCACGCCGCGACATCTCTGCTTGTTAGGTACATCGGGTAACGCAAATTTTAGTTTTTCCCAAAACAGCTTATCGCCCCAGTGTAGATAAGTATTCGTTTTTAAGTACAGTCTTATATCTGGATCGAGATCTTTTTGGGGCACCTCACCTAACAACACTACTATTAATCTTCTTCGTCTGTCTCTTAAAACTTGATGATGGGCCGATTTGAATTCAAAGTGACACCATTCAGATTTTATGAAGTTTTCGCTGAGAACCATTATTGTCCGGCGTGACGATTCCACAGCTTGTATTATATTGTCGGCAACGTAACCACTGACAGGTAAATCACGGTAATGCAAACAGAGCTTGTAGGAAGGATCACCACGCTCTAAAACAGGTGCCAGCTCTTCGGCGACCCACGCTTCATCCTTAGAACTGTAACTCACAAAAGCGTCGAACATTTTTTCTCGGTCGTCTCTGTCAATGTCAGTTGATTGATAGAATAATCGAACACCGAACTTCGAATGGAACCACACTCTCATTTCTTGTCTAAATATAAATACCACCATTCCAATAAACAAGACTAATAAGAATGCACCGAGGGTTGCAACCAGTAGTGGAATGTAATCTTGCACATCTTCGTTAGTGATGATAGTTTTTGTTGCTGTTAAATTGCCATTTATGCTATTATTTATACTTGGCATTCCCGTACATATAGTTCCGTTTTCTTCGATAATATAAAAGCCGGAATTTGGATCACTGAACAAGCTCTCGTTATATATTGTCATTTCCGTATTGTTTCCTTTAGAATAAATACATTTTACGTTGGAAATGTCTGTAATCGAGCTCACTCGTTTCGTCCATTCTCGAAACGTTTCGGTGTATTCACAATCACAAGACCATGGATTGTATGACAAAGTAATTGAAGTTATAACAGGATTAATTTGCCACACTGCTAAAGTTACCAGTCTATTGTGATGAAAATGTAATATTTTTAAACGTGCCATGTGATTGAACATTTCCTTGCCTATACTTTTTATTTTATTGTTATTTATGTAAAGCTCTCTTAGATTATCCAAACCATCAAATTCCTGTCCTTCAATCACGGTGAGGTTATTATAATCCAAATGCAATACTTCAAGCTCCTTCAATCCATTAAATGTTCTATTATGAATGGTTTCAATATTTGATGCATTAAGATAAAGTATTTTCAGTTTCTTTCTTCCGATAAAGGCATGACTCGGTAGACTTTTTATATCATTTCCATCAAGATATAACTGTGATGCGTCCATGGGTATTCTCTCTGGTAACATATTTACATATCCTGCGCTTGAGCATTCCACTACATTTGCAGACCATGATTGGTCGTGATAACAGGTGCAATTATTCGGACAAGTCATTTCACAGTCACAAGCATCAAAATCGCAGCAATGACAAAGTGCGAAACAGTGGAATTCGTATTTACACAGAAATTGGTGGGGTGCGGCTTCTACTAATGGTACATAGGAATTTCCACGATTATACAGTAATTTGCAGTATATACTGTCTAAATCCATCAGTTTGGGTTGGGTTCTGGCTCTGTTTCCCATATTAATTTTTTGCAACCACTCCATTGTACAATCACATTCCAATGGATTTCCACCAATGAAGAATTCTGGCACTGACTTGTCTTGTGGAACCGCGGATATTCTCAGTGAGTTTGGATCCAAACTTGTTATTTTATTTCCGTATAAGTCTACTCTTGTTAAGTTTGGTTTTTTGAAAAACGTGTACGACTGAACTTTAGAAATAAGGTTATCGTTCAAGTATAACATCTCCACGGAATTGGGTATTGCACTGCCGGTAATCTCAGTTAATCTGTTTGAACTGGCATCAAATGTACTGAGTGATAGTTGTGATTCGATCTCGAAATAATTTCCAAGTTCGGCAATTCTATTGGCATGAATGTCTAGCCACTGCAATCCGGTCGGTATCATAGCATAATCAAACCATTCCAAGCGATTATCTGAAATGTTTAACCATACCAAATTAGGTAACTTGGCGAAAAGTCCACCGATGTCAGTTAAATAATTGCCGTCCAGTCTAATGGCTTGTAGGTTGACATTACCATCGAATGCGCCTGCTTCGATTTTATGTATTTTATTTCTAGACAAGTTCAAAATTTTTAACGAAGTCATCTTATCGAATACACCTTTGCTGATGTTCCCTATATTATTTTCCGTCAATCTAAGTCCGTACATTTGTTGCATTGTCATAAAAGATGCATTTTCTATGCTCACTATTAAGTTTTCCCCCAAGTCGAGAGTTTTTAATTGTGGTATTTCTTTCAATGCAATAGGTACTTCATCCAATCTATTCCCATTAATGTGTAAATCTTGCAGTGATGTACAGTTGCGTAAAGAGTGCGGGTGGATCTTTGATATACGATTGCTGTCGATCGATAATACTGATAATATTGGTAATCCCAGAAATGCATAACTTTCAATATTAGTCAATCTATTGTTCGACAGTATCAGGGTATGTAAATTGCTGAGCGAACTAAATACGTTTTCAGGAATGTGTTCAATAAAATTATCTTGCATTTTTAAGATTTGTAGATTGTGTAGGTCTCTAAATAATGCAATTTCCATTTTGGAAACTCGATTGTGAGAGAAATCCAAAAACACGAGCCTCTTTAACCCTGAAAACGTAGAAGTGTTTATCCAATCCGATGTAAGTTCGTTGTGTGACAAATCTAACACAAGAAGTTGAAACAGGTCACTAAAAAGACCTGGCGCAAGCACTGTGATTGTGTTATTGTTGAGATATATTTCTTTTAATTCTTTTGTATCACTAAACAACTCAGGAGGTAAACTTGTAAGTTGATTATCAGAGAATCTTACAGTAGTGAGTGATACAAGACCTTCTAAAGCTCTATCTGCTACAGAATTAAGCCCGTTTCCTTGGACGTATAACTTTTGCAGTCTTTTCAATCCGGACATAAGACCCGGCGGCAATGTATCTATCAAATTCCTGGAGAGGTCTAATACTACAAGGTTGTCTCCACATTTTTCAGTTGGATGACGATGTGCGGTAGAAAATTGGAAATGACTAATATCTCTCATTCTATTATTTGTCATATTCAAATGCTCTAAGTTTCGCAAAGCACATAATGCTCCTTCGGGAAATATAAGCATATTATTTTCACTAAGGTCAAGTCTTTCCAAATTTGGTACATCTCTAGAAAACGCAGTTGGTGTTATCTCCAGCGACATTGTAGACCAATCTGTATTATGTGTTCGTATTGTTAAATTTCTAAGTTCACGCAGGCCCGTTAGCGCACCGTCGGTGAGGTTGCCAATCTTACAGTACTCGATGGTGAGCTCTCTTAACTCTATCAACTGCCGAAAACTCCCAGGCGCTAAGGAGCTTTGAAAGAACAACGCATCACTACACTCGAGGCGTAATCTCACTGTGAGATGTGGTTGTATAGCACTGAAGTTAGTATTTTCTAATTCGCTGTTTATAGTCCTTAATCTACATTGTAACGCAACACCGGTGTCTTCATCATCCCTGGTCCACCGGCACTCGTCGGGCGCTTGATAGCGCGCCCCCGTTGTGGCCGATAACGAAGCACTCCAAGAAGGCAAAGCGGCGCTCAACACCAGAATAAAACTCATAAACCACAACGAACACATTTTGTTTCCTTGTACACTTAACTTCACTTTTAACTTATGACATAGTTTTATTATCTATCCTTTTGCACTAAAAGAAGCATTGTTATGCGAAATAGTCCAATTTATTTATCCATCGTGCAAGAGTACTTCACTAGTTGAACCGGCCACTCAACTTGTTTCCCGCGACAGTACTAATTGGACAAGATCGTGCGCCTGCAGCGATTGTGTCGAAAATACGTGACGCGCGCGCCCGCGCCGAGATGTAGGGTGGAACTGACTCGGAGTCGAACCTGCGCTGCGCTCGCGCACAAGGCCGCGCCGGTTCACGCGTTCCAACAGGTAAATCGACGCCCGGGGCTAAAACGTTCTAACAACCTCGAACGCTGCTTTATGTTCGGCTCTACCCGTTCCAGAGTAGAGCTTGTCAGAAAAATACGCTCCACGCACACAGACACAACCAACACATAACACTATAGAGCGAAACCGCTTTTTGTGACGCTTGGACAAGCTTTTGTCGAGTACGTAAGAAAGAGACGGAGAACGGAGCGGGGTGAGGCGTACGGCGCTTGGTGGGGGATCGTGCCAGCTGCCCAGGTAGTTCGCAGGCAGGCGCATTGCCGCAGTCGCCGCTTGTTAACACCACGTTCATAGAATAGTACAGAGGAGCCCTGACAATTGTCGACATTCGCGTTATTATTCATGCTCAATATGATGGAAGCTTAACTACTATCGACCTTATGGTGATACTGACCTAATTCTACCTTTTTTGCGATTTAGCAGTAGTTTTTCTAAACATTTGGATTGAATTACAGTTCTATTGTTGTTGATGCTAATTATTGTCATTTATGTTGTAATATATACTTATTTTAAATAAATCATTTTATTAGTATTTTAAGATAACTTTATTCATCGTAAAATTGAATAAAATCTCAGTATATCAAACATTTGAAATATTTTGTTGACATCTTTTTGTAGAGTACATAAATTGGCTATGTGTTAATCAATTTCCCGTCGTTTTTATTGATTACTGACTATATGTTGCCACAATACAAGTTATGATCAGATTTACGTTATATTTTATTGAAACTGGTGCATTTTTGAAGTAATATAAATAATGGATTCAGTTTATTATATTAGCCAGGGTACGTCTAATTTACTTTTGAACTTGTACATAAATGGCTATCAGAATATTCTTCATTGTTTACGTATGTAGGTATGTGCTCGCGCGTTTGGAATACCTATGAGTCATTTTGCCGTAAATTTTTAAAAACCTTAAATTTGGTGGCATTGAAAAAATATTTGGGGATAACTATGTGTATCAAATTGCACTTTCTTGGAATGCTCAGTCTAATCGACTTTTGTTTCGGTTTTGCAATCTCGATATAATTTCCCATCATTCCACCAGCAACCTATCATCAAATTAAACGTCTGCGCATTATGTGTTTTGCGAAGCCAACAATTTGCTCGACACCGTTTGATTTAACAAATTGTGGCTGGCTCAACCATTAGATAACGTTTCTCCTTGATTTATTACACCCTCACGAAAGTCCATTATTTTTTTTGGCACCACTGTACAGTTGCAAACCTTCAAACCCATCGACATCATATATTTATTTTTGAACATTATATATACCTTAAGTTTTTCATTGTGCTGAATGCATACGGTTCTATTGTAAGACTTCTTATTAATAGATGTGTATTCAAGAGATACATGCAAAAAAATTAAGAACGTGTCTAAACCAGATACGCCTCGCCACTTGGTTGTTTTACCTGGATTGGATCATGCGTTCCATCTGTTGCTGCATTGTATTGCCTTCGACTAAGTAAATTTATTACAGACAGAAATTGTTCAACTACTTGCATATTCTATATATTTTATTTGCCGTTATTATTTTTATTCTTTTAAATATCAATGTCTCCTTTGCATATATATTTTGTTTATTTTTCGTTTCGTTTTAATAAAACTGCTAGCAAATAAATGTATGTATTCCCTCGGCTATTCCTCATGGACATGCACATGTTTACATTGCAACATTAGCTGTAACGTTTCAATTGAAAGGCAACATTAAGTGTCTCCCCCAGTGTGTTTAAATGTGAATATTTTCGAATATCGATATAGAACGGATCGGCCGCTTAATGTAGTATAATAAATGGTCGTGATCATAATTTTATGTGGTGTCGGGATGATAGGAGGACGACCGGCGAGTCCGTCGCGGTACTATTTATGCGAGGTGCTGCGGCCGCGATCCCGAGGCGCCTTCTATATCTCAATTGCAATAAATTATTTCCTTTGACACGCGAGAAGCGGAAAATTTGCAATCGCACCACCGGTCCGGGCCACAGTATTTGCATCCCTCCTGCTTTATGTAAACAGCGCAAATGGTTTTGTAATGGGAATCGCGTCGTTCGCGCTGTAGCACCGGTTCGATATATTGCGCCGGTCCCACGGCTCGTTTGTCCACATCGCGCCCGGAGACGCCGCACAAAAGATCAGCGGGTGATCCCTCCTTCGACTTTTTGTCGTAAGTGGAAAGGCGTACCTTGTCCTGCGTTATAAAAGAATAGATTGCCGGTAAATCATGGGTTATTGTGGAGCTCTTTAATGTGGATTGGATGACTGTTATCCGTGGCTCGTTATAACAGAACGTCCGTATTCAATTTACGGTGCTACATGCCGACACGCAACCGGCTGGAGTGCACCACTGCGTGGGCTCGTGTGTGTGATGTGCCTCACTTGCCTTCATGATTCATTCAACTAAATTGCGCGCAAATTTATTGTTTCACACACCACTGTAAGTAACTTACTCAACGTCTCCGTATGATTTACGTTAGCACTGTGTTCAACTTACAACTGCTAATGTTTCAAATTAATTGAACAAACGATATTACTCATAAGTTGTTTAACGTTTCGCTTTCACATTTTATTATTACAATTGGATTAATAGTAAATTAGGGTAGATACTAGGAAATCGGGGAAATATTAATCGAGCGGTGGTTCCGTTACATTATTAATTTTTATAATTTCAGTGCTTAAACTCCGGCGTGAGGCACGTCTGATGGCGGCGCGACACTTATCTCGATGTCGGCGAACACGTATAATCCATTAAGTCGTCATTTCCACGCCGCTGATCATTCCTCAACCACGCGTCAAACCCGCCCCCGGCTCCACGCACTCCGTATTGTTCGCTACTGCTTTATCTCGCCTCCACCGTCGCGAGCTCCTCAATTAGTACTTTGGACATTCTCGACTCTAAAACAATAGCCGTAACGACGACAATATGACGATTCAATCCCCACTGAACCCTTATCCTGGACGCCTAATGAACTAGTTTGTTATCTAATCGGCTACACGGCCGGCCTATTAATAATTTCCCACATAATTTTCTAATTAACATCCTGCCCGTTGCGAGGGTTTACCTTCGAACACTACTATAATTAAATAATGCGAGCCGCCTAGTTGAGGGTAATGAGATAGTTCCTAGTTTTATTATAAGTACACGCTTCAATACTAATATTGTTAATAGCCGTATGTTTTTGTTTCAGGTAAACGTAAGGTCCACGTTTTCATCGTGGATTTTTCATAAAGTAAAAGAACAAAAGCACTAAGGCATACATTTAGTTATATTTACGCAATACTGTTATTGCTTTCGGCTCTGGCTGCGAACCACTTAACGTTAATCGCATCTTTGAAGTAGGTGAGTACTGAAGTTTAATGCGCTCTCTAAACATAACAGGTTTGTTTTGCCGGCTTATTAACCCTGCAGGGGTTTGTACAATCTAACGTTAACAGATTAAATACGTGAATAGGGGTGATGTTAGTTGAAACTTGACATTTAACATTTTACTGCGTTCTGTTCTGGCGACGGTATTATTTGGGTGACCAGGGAAAATAAAGTAACGCTTGGTAAGTCTAATTATTATTTTATAACGGATAAGTGATCTGTATATGAAGTCGGATTCTTCCACAAATTTAGCTAATTAGTAAGCGACACTGCGCTATTAAGTAGCTATCTATACATATGAATAATGTTTTACAGTTATCAATATTAACACGTTCTACACAGACCTGAAACGGTATGAGGCACATTGTTAGTCGTTAAATCAATTTTTAATATACGTAACATTATGCCTGTAATTCCAAAGAGGCAGGAAGAGGAGTGTACACTTCCACGTTTCACCAGTTACGTTAACGTCCCATGGAATAGGTGGTGAGCCTATTACCATTCACCGGGTACAAATCCAGTCTCCGAGTCACTACTAGAAATTCTAAATTTAAAAAATCCATTAGTACCCGACCCTTGATTTCATCTCAGCGCCTCCCGATCGTCGGTGGCGTTTGTAACCGCTCAACCAACGATGCAGACCAACAAGGCACATGTTAATATTGGGATTAAGCACACCCATTTTCTTCGTAGCTATATTGGCTTTATCGAAAAACATTTTTATAAGGTTCGAAAGATGATATATCATAGTCATATTATGTCACCTGCGAAAAAGTGGTATTAGGCAGGGGACGATACGTGCTCGTATATGAAGTAGAGATTGAACATGTGAGCAGATACCGTAGTAGTGCGTCGGCTCTCGGCGCGGTCAATTTGGCGAAAGGTGACGCGGCCTGGTCGTGCGGCGCGGCACCTGGCGGATCGGGACTCGCGGGACTGGCACAGAGGTGGCAAGGAGTAGACAGAGCATTTTAAATAATTTAAAAAAATGCGCACAGATTTATTATTACAATTTTAACTTGTGTCAGAATTCGCTCTATAATTGAAAACGCGTTTTTTTATTTTTATTTCATTTATAGCCCTTGTTTGAGATTTTTTTGAGAAACAAAACTTAACTCATAAGAAGCTAAATTGCAAAAAAGCAGTACACATTAATTTGAAATAATTTCCGTGTTATTTTGATTTGATGCTCATTTTAAACAAAGACCTCAAGGTATTTCATTAAATCACATGTCATAATGATTCCAAATTAAGTTGTAAAAATATGGCGTCCTTCAAATACAGTCTAAAATTTTGTCGTTATCTATAGGGAAAATGTAGCGATCCTGCATATAGAATTATGTACCAATTTACTAGTATTATTATGTCGTTATACCAGGCCGCTTAGGGGGTAGGTATAGAGCACCGAGTGCTAAAATTCTGATAGTGCTCTATATTTATAAACGACGTGCTTCTTCTAAATTCATCACTTCATACAAGTGTGCTCGTTTCTGAGACCTTTAACGTAGGTATGTTATATAAAGTTTTTGATAAATCTGTTACTATTAAAAAAAATGTCGTGAACAACTCCACGGCATCGCTGTCTGATTCCGGGGGTGCGCTACGTGCCTCGCAATGGGCCCGGTTAGATTACGCATTGTCGTGGCACAATTAGAAACTGTCGCGGGGCTCGCACTTTGTTATTTATAACGTACGACGCATCTGTCCGTCCCCCTCTCGGCTCTCCATTGTGTGTTATAACTCTGCGATCCTGGCGTGAACCATCTGCTAATTACATCGCCCTCCGCAATGTGTTACCGTTCGTAGTATGTCAGTACAGGTGACAGATTTTAAGCGACTCTTATGTACTTCTGCAGTTTTACAAGCTCTATATAAACACGGATTCGTGTAATAATATTTTATGTATGTACCTACCTAGTATCAAATCTGCAAAGATAGAGATACTTGACTTGTCAATATAATAATTGTACTAATAATTACAGGCGTGATGTTATGTTTTTTTTTTATCTAATTGAAATGTCATTTTACAAAAACCTTACCCAACTTTGAAATATCAATATTATATATTAATGTGATTATTATTAAATTCTGCATATATTATTAGGACTAGTATATTAAAAGGACTTCTTAATACCTACACTTCAATGTGCATTAGGGTTTTTACAATCACTCTTGTAGACAAAAAAGACTACTGCTTTTGTAACATTCAATCCGTATATTTTCCTGATGAGCAATCGATCAGTATTCGCTTTGTCTACGTTGAACGCTGTGACCGCAGACTGACTAATACCTACATATACCCACATGTACACACGTACGCCAGTAGTACTATGCTCATTAATATCAAAATACATAACCATTTTCTCATTAGTCAACACACAATATACACTCATGCTTTCCCTCGATGTGACTGTAAACAATTTAAGAACATTTTTGTGAACTGAACTAAAACGGCTTGCAACAAACTGCCAAACTCTTCAGCCAGATTAGAATTCAACCTTCCGGAGTGGGTTTTGGGTTCGACAACTGGCGTGTAACTGTACACTATAATGTGTGAAGCAATATAAATATGATTATCACTTGCAATAACAGTGAAGGAAAACAACATAATGAAACCTCCACCGCACCTTAGAATTCTCCAGTGTCCTCTCAGGCGTGTGAAGTCTGAACACTCACATT
>DWEE01000608.1:0-16267 GCA_018245755.1 Parelbella macleannani | reverse complement strand
TTAAAATACGTCAGGTTTCTATGCGTAGGAGTCTGCTACAGAAAACTCACTGCTCACTACGTAACAATAACACCCTGGGGTGACAATACAATATTAATAAACAAAAATGTTATATTAATACGTTTGCAAAAATAAAATTGTTAACGAAAAAATTAGGCCATGATCAGCGTTTTAATATTATTTTATGTAATAATTCTTTTTCTCTACCATTAGTCAAACCTCAGCCTAGTCGTAGAACAGGCGTGTACCAAATTAAATCACTGATTAAAGTCACGTAATATCGTAACAAATGGCGGCATATTTGTGTATAATACCACATATGCCAATAATTTACCACAATATTTGCGACGCTTTGAGCTTCAAAGTTACTACAAAACTTGCAGCCAAGTCCTGATTTATCAAGGTTGATTAAAGGTATTATTTATAATGAACATCAAGATGTAAGTACACACCCACAGAATTGGTCTGAAACAATACACTGTCTTAATGTTTATACATTTATTGTTAATTAAAACAATTACACCGCTTACATTACTTAACACAATAATAATTATTGTGGCCGCAAAGACCACAAAAATGAAAGGATAAAACCATAAATTACGATCCTGTGGCTTTTGAAAAGATTAATCAATTTATAAACATGGTGGTGCAGTCGTGAACAGAAACAAAATCATCGGTTATATAAATTACTTATTTATATAAGACGATACCAAAAATGGTCATAAGTTAATCAAGAGAAGTCTATCAATTGACAGTTTAATTAGCATCATTAGGAACACTGTTGTCGTTATACTGTGAGGTACGGGTCTCTTCTTAGGAGGGTGCGCTCGTCCACGCCAAGAAGAAATTAAAGAAAGTTAGGGAGAAATCTAAGCTGTATAGGTTTTCTCAAGACTTTTCCTTTCACCATAATATCAAGTGTTACTTAATAGTAAAAACCCGCATAAGTGTAACGTCAGGAATAGTTACAAGGATTTGAACCCCGGACCACAAAAATGAAAGATAAACCCATAAATTACGATCCTGTGGCTTATGAAAAGTAAACCAATTTATAAATATGGCGGTGCAGTCGTGAACAGAAACAAAATTATCGGTTTGATATTAAACGTCGTCATCAAATTCCTGTCGGTCGAGAGCTGATTTGCAAATGCGAATACAAATTTGCATAATGTAAAATGATAATACAGATGTGTCCATGCATAATTTGTGACGTCATTGTACGAACCGCAAAGTTGTTTGTCAATCGTTTATCTGATAAAAATAATCAGGATTGTCTACTTGTACAATAACATTTGTCGTGACGTAAGGAAAAATAACTGTGAAACTAAAAATACGGATCAATACTGTAGTGAACTTTAATTGTTGTCAGTTAGAGGTATCTACATACATATATGCGTGCTCATGGCAGTAACTTATTTGTATCTCCTACCTTCATGTTACAAGGGATAAAGTTTAACTATATAACAATCTAAACGTAACTCTTGGTTTATAAAGCTAATGTTACTATTTGAATGTTTCTAATTGTAAGCAATAACGCCATTGTTATTGAACATATGGCGGCGCTGTCGCCTAGATGGCAGCACTGTCGCCTAGATGGCAGCACTATCGATTTTGACAGGGCGTTCGTAACATAAAATCGTATTTCGTACCCAACAATAACGGTACATAAATATAAAATAATCTAACAGAAAACAACCTACTGTCTTATCTACACCGTGGTATCAAGTAGGCTAACACAAAATGATAGCCTTTATACCTGTTTTTACTAAACGGTAAATAATGAGTACAGTATTTCTTTTATATTATTCACAAACAAGAGAGGCAGAGTAAAAATAATTATTTGATATGGAAAAGATAAATTTCAGACCGAGTATTTAATGCTAATTGTAATTCATGTTATTACATCGTTTGTTTTTGGCTTCTAGAGACTAGTTTTATCAGTGCAAAATTCGCTAACAGGTCCAGATTAAACTTTTACTGCTCCCGATAATTATAATCATAAAAACTAACATGACTACCAGATGACAACCAGTTACCATCATCGTTGTGTACCCAACAACGGGACAAACCTGTTGCGTTTTTGTTCCGCCAGCTCTAGTGAGTCTAGAATAGACCACCAAAGCCCCTTGCTAGGTCTGCCTACAATGTCCTAATAGATAGAATTAAAAAAAAATTCAATCCTTTTATAAGTACCTACCTACTTCATATATCAGTTATGTAGATCAAGGTGCAAAATTACTTAATACATTTGTCAATGCGAATGATCAGACTACCAAATCTACTAATCTAATAGGACTACCAAATCTGTAGGACTGTTAAGAGTTCTTGCCCCTTAATAATGCTTAAGACTGTTATCATTCGTAAGACGCTTGTATGGATTACAGTCTCCTTACTTTAAGATGTGTTAGGCGTTCACTTGCGCGTTGAAAACTATTACCAGTTGCTCTGCAATGCAGTAAGTATTTTCGAATGAATGAGTTTTTACTTTTGGTCAACCTACACATACTAATATTTCTTATGAATGACTTGCGAACTACATGTCATTGGTTATATTGATTTGTTCTTTGCTTATGGTAAGCATGCGGCTTCAGAACTTATTTATATCGTCAATATATTATCTGCGTTTGTATGGGGTTGAATTCCAGTAGAATGAGCATCGGCTCATTCTATTCATTCATTTATTGGTATCGACCAATACGAGGTATGCATTTTAATGGCAATTGGTAGTTTAAAATTATAATATATCGTTGATGTGCAGAATAAACGGCATGAGAGATACGAAGTTTTTTGGGTTCGCCAGTATTAATAGTTTTCATATCGTTTCTCATCTTTTATGACCCTAATATATCGTTGAGACTAAAACTGTTCACTGAAATCCCTATTTGTATAAAAGGAAAGTAATTTATAATAATAATAATAATCATTTATTTCAAGAAGTTTTTCTCATATCAGTAAGTTAGTGTGACTTAGCCTATGTTAGTATTATATTTTACCAGTTATTAAAATTAATTAAATTAAATTGAATTAAGTTAAAAATTACACAAAAAAAATTTATAAATTAAAAAATAAAATAAAATTTACATAACATCACATAAATTAAATTGAAAATTTTACAAAAATTTAAAAAAATTAAAAATTACAAAAAATAAAAATAAAATAAAATTACATAAAATCACATTAAAAATTATTACGATTTAGATTTCAGCAGTTCATATGGGTGCACTGTGTCAGGCTGGTATGTTGCTGGTTTTATGCAGTCTACGACAGTGCAACAAAAATGGACAGTCCAGTCTATACGCTATCATGCTCAGAACCCTGTTGGAGCTGTCCCGCACCCGCCTCACAAGGGAAGCTGCGCGCAGACGCATCGTAGCCCAAAAGCATTGAACACGAGCCTCCGCAAACATGCCTGATGCGCTGCAGAAGCGGGGCAGCCGCATCAGCATCCTGAAGGCGTTATTATACTGTACTCGAAGGGCTCCATAGGTCTTTTGCGTGTACAATCTCCAAAGGCTGCAGGTGTAGAAGGTGGTGCAATAAGCTCTAAAAAGAGTAATCTTAGCATTTTTTGAGCAGTTTCTAAACCTGCGCGCTATCATATTCGCCCTAATAGCCAGAGCCCTTCTCTCACGTTCTATGTCTTCGTTGTCCTTTAGGTCCACCGTCAGTATATGCCCCAGGTACTTGAAACGATCCACTCGTTCTAACGGGACAGCGTTCAACTTAACCTCGGGCACCGCCAGACCACGTCTCTTGGTATCTACCTCAAAGACCATGAACTGACTCTTTGTCACATTGTACACCAGCCCATGCCTGAGAGCGTACTCCTCACACACTCCCAAAAGCCGCTGAAGACCAGTCACCGAGGCACTCAGCAGTACCATGTCATCAGCGTAGCTCAGGTTGTTAACGCACACCCCGTCGATATGACAACCTACATGCATGCCGCTCAGTGCCTCAATCAAGCCATTAACATACAGGTTGAATAGCGAGGGAGAACTGAGCCCCCCCTGCCTCACCCCGCATTCCATCCCATAAGGCTCTGAGTAGGTTCCCGCCCACCTAACACAATTGACCTGGTTGCCATACCAGTATTTAAAGATAGCAATTAGATCTTTAGGCAATTTAATAGTTTCTAACTTTTTCCACAAGATGTTATAAGAAACCAGGTCAAATGCCCTAGAAAGGTCGAGGAAGCACGCATAGACTGGTGTTTTGCGTCTCCGATAGTATTCGACGGTATGCTTAAGGGCCAGTATTGCACTTTCCGTGGATAATCCCGATCTAAACCCAAATTGGTTGTCATGCAGCACAAGATATTTATTTAAGTGTACATTAAGCACACCGTCGAATACCTTCGCCACTATGGTCGCTAGTGATATTGGCCTGTAATTAAGTTTATCCGACGGGTCTCCCGTTTTGCTTTTTATCACAGGCACCACTACTGTCCTCATCATGTCAGTCGGAAGGAAAGCATGACTGACACACATTGAGTAGAGCATTGCTAACACTCTCGGAACGTGATAGCCTCCATAGCGTATGTGTTCGACACTGAGATCATCATGGCCAGGCGATTTCCCTCCAGCAATAGATTTAATAGCCTTTATCACCTCATCAACTGAAAACCGGGTAACTTCCTTTCCCTTCAGATCCTGAGTGTCTAACACTCCCTTAGATGGACCTAACGGAGATTTCACAATAAATTGTTTCCTAAAGATGTTAGCAATGCATTTCGGATCACTTTCACCAACAACACTCATAGGAGGGCCAGGCCGAACGTTTAGTTTATTTGTGGTTCTCCAGAAGGAGCGAAACTCCTTATTGCAATGTTGTGTAGCCAGAATATCCATTTTAATTTGGTTCTGATTATTCTGACACCATTTTAACTTAGATTTAAATATTTTGCGGCTTTCACACATTTCTGAGTACTCAACTCCCTCCACTGGTTTGCCACACAAAACCCATTGACGAAATTTTTGCCTCGCCCTCTCATGAGCTTCTTTAACATGCGTGTTCCAGCCAATAACACGATTACAGTTACGTTTACATTTAATGTATTTACTATTACATCTGCTAACGGATGCTGCCCTACGAAGTATGTCAATGAATGTATTATACATAATCTCAATGATCGTCCTGTGACTGGCGTCCTTACAAAATTGGCCATCACAGTACGTTAATTCTGCCGGATACTGTATATGACCTAGCTTTTTGTTACATTCGTCCGTATATTGAGCTATTTGTTCATTCGACCTATCTCCCCACAGAACATAATTAGCAACAGTTTGATTTAACTCTAACCTAGGTGTTAACACATCTAGATTACATTTTATTTCAAGAGGAAAGTGATCAGACCATGTAACATCATACTTAACGCCAATATTAAGCACAGTTTGAGCCGCTGATTGAGTTACAAGACAGTGGTCTAACCAGCGCTTACTCCCATGCGCCTCACTTATAAAGGTGTAAGTATCCGACGTCGAGCCTAATTTATTAACATCTATACAGGAATATTTTTGCTCGTCACAATAATTCATAAGTTCATTATAGAACAGTCCGTTCGGATGCGCATTAAAGTCCCCCAATATAAACACTGATTCAACACTTAATTCGTCTACTAATGCACTTACCGTCCCCAGGCAATCTATGAACTCCGCCAAGTTATCTACGCAGTCCACTGGCATATACACACTCAATGCAATTATAGGCCTATCTTTACACATGATCTTTATGCCACATACACGGCTATTATTGCACTGCAACACTGACACGTTTTGAAATGCCGCTCGCCTCCAGAGCAGCGCCACTCCCCCATAGGGACGCCCACGCAGCATTCCAACTGAAGTGTCCACCGCTGATACACCCGTCGCACAGAAGTCTCTGTCGATCGCATCTAAGAAGGATATATCGTGAGGTAGTAGCCACGTTTCCTGTAGTGCTATAAGGTCTGACGACCGACATAAGTCCCTCACACTGTCTACAGAGCGTTTGACACTTTTACAGTTGTAACTGGCTAACGTGTATATATCGCTCTTATCCATTAATTTGAGTTAATGTGCCGGAATCACAAGCCGCTGTTTCACGATTTTTATGTTTATATTTGAAGTGCACAAATCTTCTGAAAATAATTCCTTTCGGCCATAGGTTTTCATCCATAAATAATGGTAGTTTAGCCTCAGATACGAAAAACTTATACGCATTATGATGTCTCTCTTTCTTCATATTAATTTTTTCTAATGTGACAGTTTCTCCAACTCGTAAGTTGATGTACTCCGAGATGTCCTTTTCACTGGCATCTTTGTGTATGTTCGTGATAAACATCGGAATTTTTCTGTCGGCCGCCTTAAATTTGCTACCAATTTCGCAATCAGCAGCTCCTCTTTGTCCTAGATATCTGTACGATAGTTTATTTTTCCTTTTTACTGTTTGCCATTCGTTCTTCACAAATGATGGGCCTTGTTACGACATGGCACGGCGAATTCGTTACCATTTACATAATATAAAACATCGTTTTAACTGTTCTTGCGAAAGCAATCATTATAATTTTTCGTATCTAAATGTAGTTGTTCTTCGTCATTTAAAAACTTCTGTTAAATTAAATTAACTGTTTTAATTCTCTTTAACTTAGAATAGGTGCACATACCAAACTAGAGACTGAAACGATTAAAAATGAAAGATAAAATTAAAATTTCATTGTACCTACTCACATTTTTATTCATTAAGTAAACTTAAAACACGTAAAATGCGTAGGTATGATTGTATATAAAAATATAATTCTATACATTGTCGTATTCTGTCGTGCACTACCACAAATAGTAAGTGTCTACTACCTCTTGTTTCTCACTACAAGACGAGCTACATATTCGAAGAACACCTATCAACTAGCTCCCATAAAAGCCTCAAATTTATCCATCCTTTTATCTTGCCAAAAAATTATAGTTTAATAAATTCGAATTTTTGTTCACAATGTAGCATTCATTTAAGTCAAAGAAACTATACTATTTAATTTAATATAATTTCACTTTATAATTATTTATCAGATTCAAGTTCGGAATATAAGGTGCAACCTTAAAGTTTTACGTTTTAAATTAAAGATAAGCGCTCAAGTGTAATGGACGCGGCAAACTGCCCGGAACGTAGCGACACTTCAAGCGGCTGACTCTCGTAAAGCGGCCATTTTACTTACACAATGACGACATAAAATTTAAAAACATTATCTTCGTAATACTTGTCAGTGTTGATTAAAAAATATCTACCTTCATTTGAATATGTGTGATCAGTTTGTAGATCATAAATTTTATCCTTTACTTTCATAAAAATATTTTTGTGGTACAAAAACCAAACATTACATTTAAAGTAGTCATAGAATGTACAAAAATACTATAACTTTTTGGGGTAATAAAAGGTTAGGAGCAAAACTGTGTAACAAAGTATTTAAAATTTATTCGAAACTGAAAGAGAACTTGAAATATTCTATAAATTAAATATGCCATGCATTTCCAATAGTACCCGACCAGGTCCTCTCGATCGGCAGTCGTACTTGCAACCGCTCTATCAACGCGGCAGTCGATGATGATATTTTAATAAATAAAAACTGCTCCAGATGTTTATAAGCAAAAATGTTGTATAACCAAGTTACTGACTTTATATAGCTTATATTTACAGAAATAAACAGAAAAGGACATACCCGTTACCTCCATACGTTTAGTTAGTGATAACCGATGTATACTGAATTAGGTATATGTTACAATTGATATTAGTACTCCCTTTCGTACGGTATTATACACCAGGGAAAGATGTAGGCGTACATGCCCGTAACCGCGCGAAAAACACATTAGAATCGTATATTTTCATTTCGCACAAAAATATTGGTCTGAAAGTAAATACCTTCTATTAATGCTTTACAAAACATATCTACTTGATATATAATCATATAAATGTGCAGTGACTTCATTTATTTGTCTTCATTTATTTGTGTTGTAAACGAAACGTAAAAGACATTTTATATACATAATATAAGTTCCTATTTATTTTTTATGCACAATAAATACCTAATTAAGATACAGAAAAATCCTGTTCAAAATAAATACAAATTTGTTCATTTTAACTAAATTGTTATACCTACCTACCTCTCCTCGATAGAAATAAAATTTTGCTTGTAATCTGGCTGATCAATGATACAATCACATTTTATTTAGCTACTTTTTCTTTCACGAAGTCGTGCAAATATAACTAATTGATACACATTTTTAACAGCACACAGCACACATCTGGCAACTACATTTAGGTAATTTCAGCGTAACACCTGCATGATTGTGACATTATGACAGCATCTCGCGGCACTACACTCGAGTTAGGAAACACATGTGCCCACGAGCATTACAACTACACACAACTAGCTTGATATCATTTTAAACGAAAAATGAAATTCCCTCGCCAAATATCTGTATGCAACGAACAACGTCACAACGCTCGTGTTAAAATGGAATAATGTTTTTCGATTGGAAATGTTGATTTAACATGTTGTGTAGAAACGTGTACTAC
This sequence comes from Parelbella macleannani, assembly GCA_018245755.1. Lineage (NCBI taxonomy): Eukaryota > Metazoa > Arthropoda > Insecta > Lepidoptera > Hesperiidae > Parelbella > Parelbella macleannani. The sequence continues at coordinate 7,723 of DWEE01000608.1, read as the reverse complement.
TTTTCATATTTCTAACCTACAAGTAGACGAGTAATATTGCAGTGGACTTGATATTGTCGGACGTAAATGATATACCATTGACAAAGCTACTTGTAGATATGCATAATAATATGTTGTATAATATTCCTGTGCTTAAAATCAATCCAAATATTGTCGTTCTTCACGTCCTTGGGTGGAAATGTAGTACTGTAAACATTACATAACACAAGTACGTATGTATATAACTATGTATCCTTACTGCCATTGTATGTATTATATTAAACTTCAAATTAACGCAAAATGTCAATATCAGCGTTGGTATAAAACCTTTACGTATGTTTATAAATTAACTTAATTTTTATTCCATTTAACCCCAGTTATTATAAGCGAATTATACCAGCGCGTTCCTATAAAATGACTCCACAAGAACCCCTTTCGGGATTCAAATCGTAACGTCATCCATTATACATTAAAACGGTATGACGACCGAAACGAAATCCAATATTTATTCCGTTTATACCGTTCCCATATTTATGCAAGTGTTCCCTAAGTGAAAATATCACGATATTATGTAAGACCCGGATATTGCTGCTTACGGTGCCTTGGGAAAATGGTTTTCCTTATTTTTCATGTCCATATCCTCTTGCGTTCGGAATATAACAAACCGTCGGTTACACAACTCGGAAGACGAGCGAAGATTAATCATTATTGAGATTCGTTAAGGATTTCCATTTAGTTGTTTTCTAACTTTAGCAGGGATAGCTACGAATTTGGATATATAACTAGCATAAGATCGTTCGCAAAGTTTGGTTCCCCGCAGCACTTTGTAACGTCCAATATACCAAAATACTTAGATTATTTAAGCGCTATTGTCCCGTGCTACTACATATATCATGTCGAGAAGTCATATTAATTTATGTCAGGGTGGAGAAAGAATACCTCGACCCCATGCTGGGAGATCAGGGTGTTGTAAGGAGCGATTTAATCCGACATTATCGACGTAGACTATACGAGAAACTATGCTCTGCGATCCCAATTTACTTGCCTTGGCATTCCATGAAGAACTTAGCGCTTTCAATTTCGCTAACGAAGCTAAAGCACCGTTATCTCATCGATTGATCGACATAACTTTAAAAGTATTAAATGTCACGAAACATCGGCACTACCAGCCATCAATTCAAGGTTGACTGCACCGTGGTTGTTCAATTTTACATTTTACACTATTTATTTTTATAGTTAGGTCGTCTTACTTCAACCTATGGTATATACTCGTTCATATGTAGGTATATGTGTATAGTGTAGATCAGAACATGTATATATGTACATAATCATATATACATAGTTTCTGTATTTCTTCTCTCTTTCTAGCGATCTAAGTAAAACGTACTGCATTATACACAAAAAAGTAAAAAAGAAGAGAAATCAAAGCACATCAGGTGTGCAAGGACAAAGATATCTAGCCCTCGATGCTTTCCGCCTGTCTCGTAAAGGATCGAGCATGATGATTTAACATTTTACACACATTTAAATTGTATAAACCTAACGAATGTAGCACTAAGTGGAAATGGCTTGTAAAAGTGCCGAGCATAACGAGAGTTTAATTTGCTCGATGTGCTCTGCCGGAAGTTAGCCGACCACAGTTCTCAGTAAGTCGTTTAACTTCAATCTTAGCACAGCTGAGAACTTATAAGTGTAGTTAATTTTATAAGGATTATTTAACATAGTGTTACTAATATTTTGACATTTTTTTTTCTTTTATATTATCTTACTATTTATCTAGTCTGTATAGACTTTATTACTAATAGTTGAATTATTGTTTTACAATAATACCTGAGAAACGTATGCGAAAAGCGGAAAATCTGGTGAAAAGTAAAACTGTATTAGACTCTTCTGCCTACCCCTTCGAGGATGCTGTTGGCTGATAGGCATTGACTTTTATAGTCCTTTAAAGAGTCTCAATATTGCTAGACAATATTACTGTACCATATTTCATCTGTGTTGGCTAATCGACTTTAGATTATAATAACTTTTCTCTAAGTATCGCTATTAAATAAATTCGTATCTTGATCTAGCGGCTGTGGTTGCCTGTTCCATAATACAGCCGACCATCTCAATTCAGAAGTACCATGTCTATGAGCAGCTTCAAATAGGATGGATACAATACAAATTGCAATGGAACTAACTTAATAATAGTGCGAAGACGAATTGTTTCAATAATTATTCATAGTTATGTTCTCATGTAAGTGACAACGATGTCGTTTTTGAGAATAAAATTCTTTAAACCTAAACCTATTACCCAACTAACTTAAACTAAATTAATGTATACTGCAAATTATGTTCCTAATCCTCATCACATTCATCAGGCCTCCCATTAGGAAATTGCCGCAGAAATGGAAGAGCACAGGTCTTTGCATCGCCTACGTTGCTGCCGTCATCGGCTAGAGCATTTATCCAATTATTACTTCAGCTGCTTTCTACCGCGATCAGCCGCTCGCCAGGGCTAACTAGTTGCATTCGTAGTAGTAATGTGTACGGCGATATAACCACTAGATCAATGAGGCTGTCCGCTCTATGCCACTCTAAAAAAGACACTCTAAAAAGCAATCTAACTCGTAAATTAAGATTTACGAAATATTATTGCGTTTCATCATTAACATGTCATTGGGTACACAAAATCTAGTGTGAGACTTAGAAGGAAATCGCTAACATATGTACATAGGTTAAGGGTAATCTCTGTGATTTGCATTCAATATGCAATAAGCCAAACACAACAAAGCCTCGTAGCCTACGCAGACATTCCATTGAACATATTTACTTGGTAGCGCAACCGGCCAATAATAAATAAATTTTCTTTTTAATATATGACTTAATATCCAACCGATTAATATGATATTTTCATAATACATACAATAATAATCAAATGAGAATAAAGATATAAAACCTTGATTTTAAAAAACTAAGTAGTCAGGTTATCCCGAAAAAACGTATGTAAGTTAAGCCGGTACATAATATAATCTTGTAGTAGATACTCATGAAACTTTCAATAGTAAACATGAAGTAATGTTTTCAGAGACAAAATCACTTTTCCACGGGATAAAGCAACCGTTACATTAAATTTTAAAGTAAGTATAAAGGAGACCACATCGAGACCTCAATAAAGGCGCATTGTGAAGGGCGGAAACAATTCTGTTTTATTACTCCACAGATCCTGTTTCATCCCTTACTTTGTTATTGCTAAGAACGCTTTCAAAGCACGGTAGGTGTTTAAGCCGACCGATGAAGAGAGTCTCACGAATATAGCCGCATATTTTTAGAGCTGTGACCTATTTCTAGCTGCAGGGTGCTATCCGGGCGAAGCTAGCTCGTTCTATTGACCCACATGTACGCAGCCTCTGACGTCAGCGCGAACTCTGACGTCACACGCCCCGCGCTCTTTGTCGCTCCGTCCATTGTTTAGGTACCGAAAAGATTTTTTTAATAAATCATGCCAATTATTGACACTAGTATTAATGTTCGTATTTGTATCTGCTATGTAGATATGTATATACCTATTTATAACGACGGTAAATGTATACACACTAACACTACTGTGTGAGCAACGGACCCGTCGGATCATTTCTTTGTTCGTAAGTAGTAGTCTTAGCAGTAGTCTTAGTATTCCGGGATATTACATCGATGAATAAATTTAAGTACTAATATTGTTACCGTGTAACATTTGTTACTAAATAATTATATTAATGAGTTAATCTGCCCACGATTACCAAGAAATATTTGTTGATATATTGGTGTAAAGTCTGACTGCATAAAATTATGAGCCCATTGAAGAACAAAGATGTCGACTATTTAGAGATAAAACTTACCTTACCTCGCAGTTAATTTTTGAACATATGGGACAATAATCAGCATTTTTCGGTGGGAAATTTTTGAGTCTTATTAAAATCCTTTGTTAATAAAAACCTCTAACCTATTCGTAATGATGAATCCATCTAGATGCGCCTGATTACATTTAGGTGGAGGACCGAATTTGGTTCACATTTGGTCTATTGTTAGATGTTGTAAGGTAATACAACATCTTTCAAGCTCTTAAACTCTCAAAATCTCAAGCTGTATACTGATATACCGATTAATATGATCGGAGCTTGTTTTTCGGAGCCATGAAGAAGTATCACAAGTAGATACTCTAAATGTCAATGTCATGAAAAGTGGTTCGTTTTACAGACTATATTATGTTGGACGATCGCAGTGTGGCGCGGCTATATGCTCTGGCCGCCGACGGACAGCAGCGTAGTCAGTGCGAGAAGCCTTGCTTTGCGATTCTCAATCCGTATACCCAACGTGGGGATTATAGACAAAAACCTGTCAGACGAAGTCTCGGTCCTGCAGTGAACTTAGACAGGCTGGTGAAGGAGATGATGATATTACGCAATATACTACACAATTGATCATATGGACTCGACAATTCAAGACAAAGCATCAATAAATTGTTGCTTACGAGTAGAAATATACCTACACACATAAGAATAGGGCTGTTACAAAGAATCAACCAAGTGACTATGAGATACGAAATTAAGACATTGTAAACGGCTGATGTACTCGTATTTCTATATACTAGATAGCTGAACTACGTACCAACTTTCATCACTCTGCAACTTTTTATACGTTTTCGAAAAGTTGAATAACTAAACGCGAAATAATAAAGAGCGAAGCGAATATTATAACAGTACACGTTGCATGAAACGAAACGTCGTTTAGTTATAGTTTTTAATTAAATTTCTAAAAGCCAATGCACTCTCAAGCTGTTTTTAATCAAATGCTCTGAAAAATGTATAATATTGCTTTTGCGAGATATTCTTTTGTACGGATTACAGTCTAACATCCATTTCAATGAAAATATTTTAAATATACATACAGTTGCGATGTGTTGAAATGGAAAAGCAAAATTCTTCGAATTTATGCTTAACTTATTTATTTATATCGTCATATATATAATCTGTACAAGTATTTAAATTAGCGTTCAACTAATTAAAATTTATTGAAGTAATTGCCTGGTTTTCCTATCTCGTTCCTAGGGCATGCGGTCCAAATCCTGACACGCATCTTTTTTTTTTCAAAACTGTAAACTTAATTTTTTTAAATATCACGTCCTGTAATAAGGAAATAATCAAATAGGCGTGCTTCAGCCTAGACACTTCTGAGTTGTCCATAATTGTCTCTATCTCTAAGTCATATCTGATGTTTACCAACGCCTACTTGGTCACCGTGGTAGACTTGAACTAACTTGAACCTTCTCATCATTTTGAGGAGACCCGTGTCCTAGGTAGAAGGACAAAAAAGCGTTAATGATGATGACAATTTGAGGCAACTCAAAACAGCACGTATTCTTTATTACAAATGATAATGCCCACGTTCTGTGCTTATCCTGTGTCAGTGGGCGTCAGATAGTCTATACCTGCTATATTTAAATTTCTTCTAAAAATAGGCATCTGTGAATATTTTATATAGAATATTATGATCATCTTTAACCTTGGTAACATCGCAGTACTATCATACAGTTTTAAATGAATATCGTATTTTTTATTATTTTTTACTACAAATGCAATTTATAAAAGCTACCCGAACGACATACCATACTCATTTATGTTTTTATCTAACTAAATTCGACATGAAACATTTAAAGCACTCGTGTAGCAGACTTACAGTCTGATAATCTTATTTCCTCTTATCTGCTTTAGTCATTCGAAAATCCATTAGCTGTCCACTGAAGGAAAAAAAAACGAATTAGCCACGGGATGTAGTTTTCAGCTCTGTAGAGATTTGCTACTTACGATGGCCCCTCCCCCTTGATATTACAGAACAACTAATGGTTTTACCGTATTTTGATTCATATTCTTAAAGACGTAAGTAGTGATAGTCTCATGATTTCCTAACATCACTAAGGTAACAAAGCTATGTACGTTTTTAAGACTTGTTTGAACGGTAACGGAAAAGAACGTGAAGAAACCTACACACCTTGAGGTGTTTGATACGTTCTCCGAAGTGTGTGAAGTCTAGCCGTAATAGGCCGATATAATAAACTATGGCCTCATGCTTCTTATACCGAAAAAAAACCGTATTATAACAGCGGCAGATTGAAAGGAATGCTGTTCGGAACGATGACATAGAAGTAGGTATGTGTTTGATAAAAAGCAGATCTGAAAACCCATAGTTGATAGATTATCAATATACATATTTATCTTCAAATAGACTTGATTTCTAAAATCATTTATGCTCCCTTTGCTATCAAATCAATCCTCGGACACATGATAAAGAAACCCTGTTGGTTAGCCACAGATAAGGCCTAACCATTAGGCCATAATTAACGTGTCGTAATCCATTCTTATATAGATGTTTTACCATGCTACATTTTTGTTTTTGAATATTGCACTTCTAGAGGTCTCTGGTCTTTCAATGCTCTGTATCTCATCTAGTCAACATGGTTTAACTTGTATTAAGGGTAAGTGCTTGCAAGACATCGCGTCGTCTCATATAAAACTACTGCGGATTACTATCCGGCTTATATCTGGATGTTTTTGGTCTATTACTGATAATTTTACTTTCACATTCTCCATATATTTGCGATTCTCTTATTGTTTTTGGTTTATTTTGTTTTGTATTATAAATTATAGACAAGACATATCTGATAATGACCTGATGACGACTTCTGGCACTATCATCAGCATCATTAATATTTCACTCATTGACGGGCACTGCTCCTCTGATTTTTTGTTTTGTAAATCCACTGTTTACCCAGGGTCCTGACGAGGTCATTAGTCAATTTAATAGAGAGATGCATATTGTTAAACTAAGTCGAATACAAGACTTGTCTGTAGTGTTGCACAAGAACGGTCTGCGAAAATAGAGCAACAAGGTTACAAGCACTTTTCAAAGCAATCCATGCAAAATAAAATGCATACATAACATGTCGCACACTTACAACACACTTGGAAAACAAAGTCACGTGGTGTGTCGATGTTTCGATTTCCTATAACATTTTCTTTTGTTCGCTTATCGAATGAGATAAGACTCGTTACAAACCACTTTGAACTGTAAAGCGAGCCACATAAGATGGTGAATAGAGTGCGCGTGTTGCTACTAGGTACGCTTTTCGATACTGATTGCCTTCAGGCACGATTTTGTTGAAATACGTGAAATGGCTTTGAAATAAAGCCCATCAAGTTTGTAGGTACTGTCTCGCTAAGGAGGTCTCTGTTGGAATATCGAAAAAATCTTATTCAATTTGTCTCTCTCCGGTTTGTGATTTACATAAGCAACGTTGGACTTGAATGGATGAATGTACAAGTGGCTGGAAACTTAATGTTATTATTGTAGCTGACTTTTTTTTGAGTAGATTCGGTAGACTTGAAATAAGTTAGTCAGTTAACATTTGCTATATTGCGGCAATTGGAAATGGGTCACGGGAGGTTGCTATTCATTAGAGGCTTTTTGTCATACACACAAACTAGCTTGGTCATGTTGCTTCAGTGCGCACTGATAACAGAAACGTGAGTTGCACTGAAGACCTCCGAAAAGATCCAATTCCAGTAATTTAACTATAATTCTAAACAATTACGAAATCTTAAAAATTCTCCAATATTGGGTATCTGATCGTCGGAAGATCTATGTATATTACATAATATTTTGATTTCAATAAGATAGGTGTAGCATCTTTTAGAAAAAGAGGGTAGTTCTCTTTGGCCGTCTGTTC